>LGRX02006096.1:0-31985 GCA_001247695.2 Cymbomonas tetramitiformis
CGATCCACAATAAGGAGACTGCAAGGCCCCGGTGAAACTAAACATAGTGGCAGCCACCCGGGTCCGGGTCGATCCACAATAAGGAAATTTTGCAAGGCCCGGTGAAACTAAACATAGTGGCGGCCACCCGAGGGTCTGGGTCGATCCACAATAAGGAAGCTGAGCCCCGGGTGAAACTAAACATAGTGCCAGCCACCGGGTGCAGGTCGATCCACAATAAGGAGACTACCAAGGCGGGGTGAAACTAAACATAGTGCCAGCCACCCGGAGTCTGGGTCGATCCACAATAAGAGAACCACAGGCCCAGTGAGGAAACTAAACAACGTGACCACCCCCGGGTCAGGTCGATCCACAATAAAGAGGAGACTGCAAGGCCCGGTGAAACTAAACATAGTGCCAGCCACCCGGGTCTGGGTCAGTCCACAATAAGAGGCTTGCAAGGCCCGGTGAAGCTAAACATAGTGCCAACCACCGGGTCTGGAGTGTAGATCCACAATAAGGAGACTGCAAGGCCCCGGTGAAACTAAACATAGTGGCAGCCACCCGGGTCTGGGTCGATCCACAATAAGGGAGACTGCAAGGCCCGGTGAAACTAAACATAGTGGCAGCTTCACCCGGGTCTGGGTCTGATCCACAATAGAGCTGCAAGGCCCCGGTGAAGCAAACATAGTGCCAGCCACCCGGGTCTGGGTCGATCCACAATAAGGAGACTGCAAGGCCCCAGTGAAACTAAACATAGTGCGACCACCCGGTCTGGGTCGATCCACAATAAGGAGACTGCAAGGCCCGGTGAAACTAAACATAGTGGCAGCCACCCGGGTCTGGGTCGATCCACAATAAAGGAGACTGCAAGGCCCCGGTGAAACTAAACATAGTGCCAACCACCGGGTCTGGGTCGATCCACAATAAGGAGACTGCAAGGCCCCGGTGAAACTAAACATAGTGGCAGCCACCCGGGTCTGGCTCGAATCAAGAGCATCAAAAACAGGTGGACGTGTAAAGTCCGTTTTAGTCCGAAGAGCACCGACGCTGCTCGAAGCTCCAAATACGAAAAAGAAGCCGCTGCTGCGAGGAACAGAGCGGGCTTCTTGTCTGCTGCGAGGGACAGAGCCGGCTTCTAGTCTGCGGCGAGGAACAGAGCCGGTTTCTAGTCTGCGGTGAGGGACAGAGCCGGCTTCTAGTCTGCGGCGAGGAACAGAGCCGGCTTCTAGTCTGCGGCGAGGGACAGAGCCGGCTTCTAGTCTGCGGCGAGGAACAGAGCCGGCTTCTAATCTGCGGCGAGGGACAGAGCCGGCTTCTAGTCTGCGGCGAGGGACAGAGCCGGCTTCTAGTCTGCGGCGAGGGACAGAGCCGGCTTCTTGTCTGCGGCGAGGAACAGAGCCGGCTTCTAGTCTGCGGCGAGGGACAGAGCCGGCTTCTAGTCTGCGGCGAGGGACAAAGACAGAGCCGGCTTCTAGTCTGTGGCTGTGGCGAGGGACAGAGCCAGCTTCTAATCTGCGGGACTATACCGTGCCTTGAGGCCTGGATCCAGCTGCCCACTGAAAACTCGGCTGAGAACAGCACCCATTGCCCAATCGATGTCTTTGCTCGAAATTCCAGTCCCCTTCAAAGTTTTCCGTACGTCCTCCAAGAATTTCTGCTGACTGCACCGCCAAAACCATATTCACGGTCAAACGAGGGCATTAGACTTTGCTCTTGTCAAGACGATCTGAGGAAAAGTGATGCTGACGAAAGGCAACGGCGACAAACTGCAGAGGGTACAAATTTCAGAGGGGAAAGGAGGTTTGGCGTTTACTCTTTAACCTCCTGTAGTACCGGCGGGTACTGCAGCTGCTTCAGCTGCCCCGGAGTAAAGGTTGGGAGCGTGGCATAATCCTTGGGGAGCTGCAATAAGGCCCACCCAAGAGCCTCCCGTTTCGACTTTTTCCCCTTTGCCCTCAAGCTCGCATGACGTGTCAAGAAGAGAAAGCATAGCGCGCCTTTTACCCGCGCAGCTGGTAAGCTTAAACGCCCCGGAGATATGCAAAAGTGCCGCATTAGGATAGTGGAAGTTGCAGCGCCAGTCTACCTGATTGATGTATGGGAAGAAATCCGAGTCTGCGCCCAATTTCCTTTGGTTTATCAGACAAAGAGCAACCCGTGCTGGCCATTTGTCTCCCTCCAAGCTCTCCCATACTTTTTCTGCACGCCATGCAAAGCGAGGTTCAGGCCCAATTTGCTTCACAATTGCACATCGCTCTAGCGCTTCACGTCCGGAAAGAGTGATAGAGACCGTGGAGAACTAACTAATGGCGCTCCAACAGCGAAGAAGGGACCTGAATGGGCCAGTATGGATTCACAAAGCTTCCAATAAGAATAAAGCAAACAACAAGGAGGCGATTAGGTCAACATTACACCCAAATGTGTCTGTGTATTCCCCAGCTTCCAAGATTTTGACTGAGATACCTGAAACGAGCTCTGGAAAGGGGCACTTGTCGCCCTCGGCTGTGAATAACGTGGCTTTCTTTGGTAGCTCGACCAGAGTATCGCCTTTCTTGATATCTATAGAATATCGCAAATCCAAAGAAAAACATCAGTACTTTACATTAGAAAACGCCTTTCGACTCACTAGCGCCCGCTCCTATATCACCCTATTTTCTTTCACGACTCTTTGCAGACTCTATGTAGCACAATCGTACTGCTCGACTATATTATCCTATTTGCTGCCAC
Source organism: Cymbomonas tetramitiformis (assembly GCA_001247695.2). NCBI lineage: Eukaryota > Viridiplantae > Chlorophyta > Pyramimonadophyceae > Pyramimonadales > Pyramimonadaceae > Cymbomonas > Cymbomonas tetramitiformis. The sequence goes on from LGRX02006096.1 coordinate 2,710, forward strand.
GAGTCTTTGCAGCTGTGAAGCACAAGCATGCCTTCTTAATTTTACTGAAGCTTTTTGCGGCGACGAGTTTCTGCGGCTGTGTTGCAAAGATGCCCAAGTGTCCCTATTCTTTTCAAACGCCATATTTGCTTTCACACCATTCTTCTCGTGTGAAGCACACGGGTAGATACGCGTTTTTACTATGGCACTCTCTGCCATGAGTGTGCAAGGGCGTGTCGCATAGATGCAGCCGCTCGTTCCGTCTGTTCCACGGCAACATGCAAGTGCTTGTTGACTCTCAATTTTCCAGCAGAACTTGAGAGTGGGCTCTGAAAGTCGGGCGCCTCCGCGTCTTAGAAAGATTTTACCTCGAGTTGCGACTGTTCCTCTGATGTTATCTATTTCTTCAATCTTAAGTGCGTTTGAACCAATGCCTTTTTTGTCTCTCCAGTCAGAAAAAGTGGTTGAAGGAGTGTCCACGGCGATAGCGCGAGTGGTGTTGCTTTCCCCTCGCCTTGCGAGCTTCGTTTTTTTCACAAGTTCTAGAGAATGCACGCTGTGTTTGATACGATTCCGAAGCGTTGACGAACAACTGGTGCGCCGCAGATCTGTGGAACGCATTCCTATTCTATGGACTCCTTGCTGTAAGGTGACCTCATCCCTGAAGGCGCGGGACGGAATAGGGAGCTTACAAAACATAAGTAGGGTTATGCTGGTCGGGTTTGTGTAAGCTTTGAAACGTGAAGTTGCTCCCCCTTCAACGTAGTAGTATGCGATATCCTCGATCTATCCTCAGAATATACTTTGAAATGAGACACAGTTGAAAGAACCAGAACGAGAACCCCCACCTCGTGAGCTATGCAGAGTTGCAGACCGAGGAGACAGGCTACCGTGTCCACGATATCTTAGCGGCACGGTTTTTCCCCTTTTCCCTTTTTTTTTCTCCCCCCCGACGATTTTCCCACAGCGGGCCGTAGGCCCGCTGTCATTCCCCCCAAAAACGCTTCGCATTTCCCCCTGTGCACACGGTTTAATCACCATAGCTTAGTATATACCAGAGGTGTGGGCTTATAAGCGTATGGCTTATATCAGCCCATTATATTATATTATATTGATATAATCATAAGCGCTTAAGGGAACCCGAAAATCACGCTTATATCATATCAATATAAGCGGTAAGATAAGCGCTTATATCAACATAACTATTATATTGATATACGCACTTATATTCGATATTAGCGCTTATAATATCGCTTATCACGCCTGGCTGGAGGACGAACCACCTTATCCGATCACCCGTATCAGCCTCACCCAATTATTGACGTATGTAAGGCTTCCACTTGGGCTTCACCTGATACTCCGATGTCTCTTCTCTCAATATATATAGTTACACCTTTCAAATCTGTACTCAAAACTCATTGTTATACCCATATCCAATCGCGCATGAAAATTTGTGGCTTAGTATATAAATGTCATGATTTCGTATATAAATAACGTAAGCCAACTCACTTCCGAATATAAATTATATATTCCGCGATCGTATCGCGCGCGATATCGCGCGAGCTTGCATATAGGGTTCCACCCACTGTACGGTATGTCAAAATAGGATAAAGGAATACAGGTCAGATGGCGATTTGGCGAAAAGTGTGAAATTCCTAATTTTTTAAAATATAAGCGTCGATACGATATAATCGCTTATATAAGCGATTATATCGACGCTCATGCTTATATAAGCGGTAATATAAGCGCTTATATTCGACCGCTTATATAAGCGTGATATAAGCGCTTAAGGCCCTCCGACCCCCCCCGATATAATCATAAGCGCTTAAGCCTCGAAACCGATATAAGCCCACACCTCCGGTATATACTGTCCACCCCTGGAGCCCTTGGTACGAGCTCGCTGTACGCTGTGTCACGCTGTTGATCGCCGACTTTCCTTCCGTCATCAGTGATGACCGTCATTCAGGAGACGGATCGTCTGATCTCACTCCCCGGATCGAGGAAATGAAGGATCACGAAGTGGCTGTTCACCTCCAGCTTGTCGCAAACGCGTGCATATGATGGTACAATCTCGGAATCGAACGAACTTAACACTCGCGACTGATCATAAGCATCATTAATATCCACTGGTGCCGGTAACTGACCAAGCAATTCTCAACACAGCATAAGATCGCAGAGCTACAAAATTTTTAAAATTCTGATATCCTGTTATCGAACGCTGAACTCTTATATGCAAGCCCAGATTCCAACATGAAAAAGTATGAAAACAGCAGTAAAATATATCCGTCAAAATTGATATTATATCACAAAATACGAATTATTGTGTGTACAAAAGCTGTGAGCAGAACTGTCTTAGCACTCTAGCACTGGCACGCGAACAGCCACCTAGTACTTGCGAAGGCAAAACAATAATGAGTCCACTGATCTGACCTTCGGTCAGAGGTCACTTATCTCTCAATACTCTGTCACATTTTCCAAAACTGTAACGGGTTCTAGCCCTCGAATCTTCATCTGGCCAATGGAAAGTCATTATTCCATGCCAGCTTTAATACTGTTACCGCTTAACACATTCTGACTGACACGTCAGTGGCAAAGGAGTCACTGCCGTCGTCATCGTATCATTCCTCAGTAACCTGATATTGACAATATCTTCTCTGACAAGTCCGCATCTCACGGATGGTCATCTTCGCAAAGCCTGTCATACTGTCACCACTGTCATGCGTGTCACCAGCTGAACAAACCCGGCGCGGTACCATGAGAAGCCGGCGTTTGTTACAGCTGTCGCAAACGCGTGCATATGATGGTACAATCTCGGAATCGAACGAACTTAACACTCGCGACTGATCATAAGCATCATTAATATCCACTGGTGCCGGTAACTGACCAAGCAATTCTCAACACAGCATAAGATCGTAGAGCTACAAAATTTTTAAAATTCTGATATCCTGTTATCGAACGCTGAACTCTTATATGCAAGCCCAGATTCCAACATCCCCCATCTGTAGCTGCTGCGTGCAGTAGCACAGACTCAAATGTGGGCTGGTAGCACTTCACTTGTGTCGCATGATCTTTTATTTTTGTCGCACCATGCGACATATCAATTATATTCTGGGGCGACAAAACTGAGTACGGGACTCATTATTGTCGCAGTGCGACAAACAGTGAGTGCGGGGCTGATTATTGTCGCAGCGACACAAAATAGACTATATTTTTGAACTGAATCTACAAAACTTATACAAAAGATTATGGAGTATACCATATCACAGTTTACGGAAGAAAAGAAACAATTTGACAAGCTAGCATATGCAAATTAACTAACAATTGGCAGGGAAATGTGCTCACGTTAGCACAGCATGCACTATTTTCTACTCTATTTTAATTACATAACTATGCTTATACATCTTAACAATAAATGTGCAGTGCATACTGTTATTAAGTCAGGTACAAACAAAACAAATCCTATAAAAGATTGACTTCTAAGTTCTAAAATCTAAAGGCTAAGCAGGTTGCTGGATACAGCAACATGCAATTCGCCAGCGATAAAGGTGAACCTGAATTACCTGCACACAGCGAATGCGAAAACGTCAGAACGAAGTGAAAAAATATTGCAATCATCACAAAAACACGCAGGCAAATACGCATTGGAAGCCAATAAGCAAAATAATTCAACACTCTTCACAATTTCCACACCGTAACATGCGTCTCGCCAACGAGCATGAGATATTTGAAATACCTGCACACGGTAATCGCAAACAGGTCAGAAATAAAATGAATAACAAAACCAAACGTACACGCAACGACCAACAGCACACATGCGAAACAGGCGTTCAGGAATGCGAAACAGGCGTTCAGGAATGCGAAACAAACGTGCAGGAGTGCGGCGAAACAGGAAAACGTGAAAAGTATCCTGCAAAATTACGGAGGGAAAAGTCAGTGAGAGAGGTGGGGCTCGAACCCACGCTGCACAAACTGTGCAGACATCGCCCTCGAAAAATAGACTCACCACAGGAGAAACAGAACGAATACAAAACAGAAGCTCGAAAACCAAAAGTAAATTCCTGCAAAATATCAGTCAGTGAATGCTTGCGACAACATCAAAACGACGGGCAGCGGCACAGCCCGTCAGCCGGCCTACAAGAATGCCGCCAGCAATACCCGAATGTTGCTGGGGGCGTCACACATATAGCAAAAACGAACGCGACCTGTAGAACAATGAAACACAACTCTGCAAGGATGTTAGGATATACCGGAAATTAGTTAGTATGAAGGGAAAAAATACATGCAGCAGTACAAAGCAGGGCACAGCAAAAAACATTGTGAGGTGCGCCGCTAAACGAAAGGGTCAAGAATGAATGTGAGAGTCAACATCGAGATATCTCATATGTGAAATCAGCCAGCCGCGGCCCGCGTGGGTCTCACCGGTGAACCGATTTCGCCATGACATGACATGCGTTGCCATGTCATGTAGTCACACAGTGGGATTCCATTGTTCCCCTTCTGTCCCATTTTACACCTGTTCTCGACAGGTGTAAAATGGGACAGTAGCAGTAGGGGACGGTACAGTATGGTTTCGGGTACTGTATGGCATTCAACTGTGACACTGTAATCTTCGTCGCAAACGCATGCCATGTCAGCATGTCTGCCAGGTGAATTTTTTTTGTCGTGTCGCAAACCCATGCCATGTCAGCATGTTGCGAAAGTCTGGAACCAGTCGCATCGCATTTGTCGCGAGGGAGCCACACTTAAGGGCTTTTTGTGGTGCAGTTTTTTAATTTACCAATATATAAATCGAAACTGATCGCGTCGCTGATTGGCTTATCCATCGTCTGCAAACCATCTCGTTTTTGTCGTGTGATCCCTTTCCCTTGTCGTCCCATATTCATGGTGCCTATCTCAGGCGCTCGCACTTCTTATTGGCGGTTATGGGCGATCAGTCCAAAACATCTCATGTAAAACACCCTGAAATCTGTAGCACGTGCGCCTTCTATAATTATACAAAGAAACGTGCTCCTTGTACGTGCACAGTCAGCTTATGGTATTTCGCGTGTGACCCATATTCATGGAGTTTATCTAATCTCATGGCTCCTCTGATTGGCGATCGGTCGGAAATATCTTTTATACGCCATCTGAAATCTGTCTCGCTGATCACTTCTGCATGAATATCCATAATTCGATACTACGCCCAGGAATATTCTATGCGTCTCTGATTGGCGGCAATGCTCCACCGATTTGTATAACTCTCCTGCTTGCCATCTTAAGGTGACCGGTGTGGACTGCAATATAATTATATATGGGCGGTTACTCCCGATCTGACAGGGAAATCACACTGTTTCCGTAAAAAAGGGCCCCAAAGGTGGACAGTTCTGGTAGTATCGTGTGCGTCGATGTCACTTTTTCCAGGAAAACCTGTTTCGCTCCTATAAGGGAAACGCAGGGCCTTGCAGCTTTTTTTTGAAAAAGCTGCGAACCGTCGGTGTATAATGTTGAGTATAATCGGATCTGTTTGCGACACGACAAAAAAAATACACCTCGCGACACAAAAAAGGCGCTTCCATGTGGGCTTGCTCAGCATACTGGGTCGTATCACCATCTGCCATGAACTTGCCCAAACTGAAAGTGAACATACCAATGCCCTCACCTTCTCCGCCTTGTAACATTCTGGCTCTGACCAGGGTTCTTGAACACCAAGACCCACATACACCTGCGGCCAATAGGTCCATGTTCCAGATGCCCAATCACATGCAAGCGTCCTGTCTGACTCAATCGTCTGAAGTACGCAGCCCTGCTCTCGGTCATGTCTGTCAAGTAATAAGATGGAACGTGGACACATGCCACCACACGACTGGCCATTACTGCCAACGGAAACGCGATATCCAGCGCTGCGAACCAAGGCGAAGTCACCACTGCGTCACAGACACCATACTTCTCCTTCCATATACGATAGTTACCTGGCTGAAGTGCGTCATGCGCCTCAGACCAGCCCAACTGAGAGTTCCAGTCATTGTTCATGAATCTCAACTGCGGCCATTGCTCCACCATCACCTCACTGATGACCCCAGTGCCTGCCCATGGGTCCCACACGCCATCGACGGACTTCCAGTCCACCTCTGTCGCCAAACGCCTCACCTCAGAGGGCACTGTGATGACCAGTTCAAGCCCCCACTGCAGCGCGCTAGCTTCTCTCACCTGAGCCTTAGTCATGTGTCTCAGCTCTCCTCGTCTTTCAACTTCTTCTTCAGCCAACGCAGGCACAAGAGGTGCATCCCTCAGATGCCTTGCCAAGGCCTTCTGTTCCCGATATTTCTTGCTCAGCACCGTGCGATGCCCCTCATTCCAATGCCCTGGCATGAAGATCTGCACAGCCTCAGAGAGCTTGTCCTGCCTTCCCCAATCAATCTGATCTGGCATGCCCAAGAACATGTCCTCCTCTTTCAACAGCATCTCTCTCGATGAAATGGCATGCCAAGGCTGGAACTTGTCTCCCTTCACCACCCGACGAGGACCCACGTCTGCTGGCAACAGGCGCATCTCCGCCGACAGCTTCTCATTCAATTGCTGCTCCTTCATGCCCAATTTGTCCTCTAGGGCACCAGAGCTCTCGTCTTTCTGGGTCTGCACCTCGGCATTGGCGGCTTGCCTCCCCGTGCCTGAGCACATGGGGCATAGCCACTCACCTTCTGGTACTCCATCCAGTGCTGGGGTCAAACACCACAAGTGATACCCCCTGTTGCACGTGTCACACAACAGCATCTCTGCCTCCCCATCGGTCTTCCTGCAAACTTCACATGCTAGGTGCTTACTGGGAACGGCTGCACTGCAGTCATACTGATCCTTCACCTGTAGGTGACATGGCGCGATGCTCTGCACGGTGCTCTTCTCTCTTAACTTGGTGGCGTCCTCAAGCACCACCACACCATCTCGCTGTATCTTGACCAGCTTCAGGATGGCGGATTTGGTCGCGACTTCCATGCCGCTGCGGGGCTTCTGCCTGATATAGACGAAATCGCCCACCTTGAACTGGTGTGGACTAGGCTCGTAGCCCCCACCCCTTCTCCTTTCGTAATGTAATGTGTCACGATGCTGCGCAACCTCCAGGCTGCAACCAGCGTGTACCATCAGTCGCCTCACCACCTGTGCTCTCTGGAGGAGGTCCTTGACTCTGGCATCCTTCTCATCTTCGACCTCCACAGCAAAATCTATGCTGGGTGCCCGTTTCAAATCAGGCGGCACTACTGCCTCTTGGGCGAACAACATGGTGAACGGCGCCACCCCCGTGGACTCCTGGCGTGCTGCATTATAGCTCAGCACCAGTGGCCAAAGCTGCTCATCCCACTCATAATCGAGACCCTTCTCCAAGGCAAGCTTCTTAAAGCAGAACTTCATAGTGCGTACCACTCGCTCGGTCAGCCCATTGCCTTCTGGTGAGTCTGGCGAGGTGACTCGCCGGTCAATCAGGCAATCTCTGCACAACTGCTTGAACTCGCCTTCAAACTCCTTACCTCCATCCACCAAGCATTCTGCTGGCGCACCAAACACAGCCAGGACATGACTGCGAAATGCCGCTGCGATGGTGCTCGCCTCCTTGTCGGGAATGGGCACGCAGACTATGAACCTGGTGTAGTGCTCGGTCATGATGAGCACTCGGTTGTTGCCAGACTTGGTCTCTCTCCTCGAGGGCCATGCCAGATCCAGCGACCAGCGATACATGAACGACACGATCTCAAGGGGGGACAAACATGCCTCCTCTCTCGCATAATGAGTCTTCACACGCTGACAGGTCTCACACTGAGTGACCACAGCCTCCACGTCTTTCTTCAAGTCGGCCCACCAATGGCGCTGCCACAAAAGATGCTGCGTCCGCCTTATGCCCCAATGTCCCGTTCTGGAGTGGTATTCCTTAACCAACGCGAGACGGTCAGCAGGCTTAGGTATTCTCACCTCCTTGCCCGACATAGTGACCATGTAGATCTCGTCCGTGGCCTCGTCCCATCGATGTCGTGCTGCTCGCCTCCTTACTCGACGAACTTCCTCTTCGGGCAACCTCACTCTACCATTGGACTTCAACCATCTGAGGCACCATGCATCATCGTGTACATCTCGATGCTTGTCACGATCTACCTGCTGCTCGGCCACGCTGGCCATCAGGTCCTCGAACCTGGTGGTACACGTCAACCTGGGGAGCCTCATCTCTGACTCTCTGGTAGGCGGACTCCAGGCAGGCACATCCACGTGCGCTGCTGGGATCGCACCCTCTTTCACGAAGTGGTTCTCATGCCTCTGACGATACTGCGCCATGGTGTAGAGCTGCCACTCGTTCTTCTTCTTCTTCTTGGTTCCAGCCTTCTGTCGCTGGGCTCCAATTCCTTCTGCGCCTTTCTGCCCTTGCGAGCACATTATCCGCAGCTTCTCCTCCCAGTCGCGATGGGTCATAGTCTTCGCCACCTGCTGGGTGTATGCGTTCGAATTCTCAACCCATTCCGCCAGCAAAGCTTGCCTCTGCTGAAGGTCCGACCTCTCGTGGTCTGCCCAGTTGTTGTCTACAGCGATGGGCTGTCCTGGGGAATTCTCCGCCTCTGGGGATTCCTTGCTGTGAGGAAGCCCCTTCCTGCTTGCTTCTGCGACTGCCATCAGCAGTTCCATTGCTCTGCGATCCATGGCCAGGCCCAGAATGCTCGCCAATTCTACGTCACTTAGGCCGTCGGCCATGCGTAGCTCACTTGCGCTGTAGCCCATGGCTCGCGTCTTCTCTTCGAGGTTAACTTCTCGAGATTCTTCCTCGGCGTCTTCGCCGTCCTGGTTGCGCACCACGGTGCCCATCCTCGCTCTTCTGAACGCTCTTGACCCTTGCGTCGCCATGATGGTGGGTAATGCCCTCAATGGTTCTCCCACCACGTTCACCACGTAGTGAGGCGCGCGGTCTGTCCTTATCACTGGCCTGGGATGCCAGCCCTTGCATATGATTGACGATACAATTCGTCCTTCTGGTCTCACCACCTTGCTCATGACGGAGCGAAACTGGTGGCTCTGGAACAAGTTGCTCCAATACGCCCGCAACCGATGTGCGTAGGCGCCTGCTTGTGCTGCATCAAAGGACACTGGTCTACCAATGACGCTGGCAATGTACGGGAACACCTCGTCCCTGATCTTGGTTCCAGGTCTGTGCGACAACGGAGAAACATTTTCCAGGATATAACCTGGAGGCCTCTGCCGCTGCAGCTGCTGGAGTGTGGACAGAAGCCTGACCACTTCATAAAATAATTTGCTGTGCCTGCCATCCAGGCCTGTGAGTGTTCCAGCAGGGGAGAGATCCTGACATGGGAACCCACATACCATGACCCACTGGCGTCCTTGAAGAGCTCCTGCTCGTATGAAGTCGGCGCTGGTGGTCTCGCGCAGGTCTTGGGGTAAAGCCCCAAGCTCTATTGCATGGGGCGAGATGAGGTCAGGGTATCGTCTCAGCAATGCCGCACACCTGGCTCTGGCAACCGTCTGACTGCTCGGGGATATGTCCTGATACAGGTAGCGATCCACCTTCATCCCATTGCGGAGCAACATTTCCAGCCCAGCACATAGGCCTCCACATGGTTCGTAGCACACCACGCCTTCCTGCCGAGCTTGCGAGAAGAATCGGCTGCTCAGCACCCTGGTGTCGACCTTCTCGGGCTTCAAGATGCGCTCACCTTCAAAGTACTCATTGCTGTACACGGCAGGGCTTCCCTCGCCATGCGTGCCTCGCGTTGGCCTAACCAGGCTCAGCGCCTTCCAAGCTGCTCTGGCTAGCCTCCCAGAGTCGGTCACCAGCTCGGGCAAGTCGGTGTCGAACATGTCCCCATGATTGCATTCTAATTCCTCGTGGTAGTGCAAATCGAACAGACGATGCACTGGTCCTGTACCCAGCTGCTCCATGGCAGCCATCCTGCAGTAGTTGGCAACCTGCACCTCTGGCGTGGCCTCTTCCCCTGGGGAAGCATCCCCAGCCAACATAAGGCACAAGTGGTCACAGAAGTCCTTCGTGTGAACTTCCCCCACGCCTGCGTGAAACGCAGTCACCTTCTCCCTCTCATGCCTTGCTCCAGTCTCATCTGTCGTGGACGGCAGTGGGTAGCGAGACGGCACGTCGGCGTTGCTGTTCTTAGCTCCTGGACGGTACTGCACCGTGAAGTCGAACTCCTGCAAGCTGATCGCCCAGCGTAGATGCTGCCCTTGGAGATCGGCCTTCTCCATCAGGGTGGTGAGAGGTGAGTGGTCGGTCACCAAGGTGAAGTGGACTCCATGCAAGTACTGCCTCAACGTGCGCACTGCCCATACCACTGCGAGCATCTCACCTTTGAAGCTGGCGTACTGTCTCTCCGTTTTACTCAGAGATCGGCTGATTGCCATACAAATGTACTCCTTCCCGTCATCGTCCTTTTGGCCCAGCACTGCGCCAATGCCATAGGTGCTCCAGTCAGTGTACAATATGAGAGGTCTGTCGTAATCGATGGGCCTCAGGCACCTCCCAGAACAGAGGGCATCCTTAAGTTCTTGGAGTGCTTGATCTTGCTGCTTCCCCCAGGCTGCCTTGATGTCAGTGACCTCCTTCTTGAGCAAGTCGTTGAGAGGGCGGGCCATCTCAGAGTAGTTTGGCCCCCCTGGCTCACCCACCAGGCCCTTGTAGTAGTTCATCATACCCAAGATCGAACGGAGCCCAGTCTTGTCCTGAGGGCTTGGAAGCTCTTGTATGGCCTTGCATTTGGCTTCTTGCGCGCCAATGGAGTTGTGGCCAATACGATAGCCCAGAAAGTCCACCGTGGCTGCACCAAAAGTGCTCTTGCCTGCATGCAAACGGATGCCAGCATCCCCCAAGGTGCGAAGTACATCCTCAACGTCCTTCAAATGCTGCTCAGGCGTGGAATCCGTATAGACCACTACGTCATCGACGTACGCCACCGTGCAATGCTGCAAGTGCCGTAACTCGTAGTCCATGATTCTTACGAACGCAGAAGTAGCTCCAGCTGCACCAAAAGGCATCGAGGTGTATTGGTACAGCTGATTCTTCCACCAAAACGCCGTCTTGCTCCTGTCCTCTTCTGTAGCCATGGGGATCTGGTGGAAAGCTTTGGTGGCATCCAGAGTGGTCTTGAACTTGGCTTTGGCCACCTTCTGGTAGAGCTCCTCTGGTCGGTGCGGCAACGTGTTGTCTTTGAGGGAGTGTCGATTGACGCCCCTGAGGTCCACGCAGAACCTCGTCTGAGTCCACAGGCCAGTCTCGTGATCCTTCTTGCCAGCTACGACCACGTTGCTCGCATGCCTGCAATGCTTGGCTGCTGGCTCTATGAAGCCATACTCCAAAAGTTCCTTGCAATGGATATCGATGATTTCCTGCTCGCCCGGACTGTACTTCCTAGGTCTCTGGTAGGCGGCCTTGGATTCGTCTACGAAAGGGATGGAGAACGTGTTGTGCTTCGCTTTGCCCTTGTAGCCTTTCAGATCGTGAGGGCTGTTGGCAAAGGTGGTCTTGCACCTGCGAAGAACATTCCGCATTTCCTCCCAGTGTTCCTCCTTGAAGTCAGGATGTCCTCCAAACGTGGCATTGAGCTCAGTGTCGAGCCACGCTGCCTCGTCCTTGGTCACTGTCGTGTCACCCAAAGGTTGAAGCTCGTCCAGCACGGTGTACGGCAAGACCTCATCCTGCTCCGCGATGTTGGCTTCCCAGCCCGGCTCCCATTGCCTCGAGGACTGCTGGGCCTCCCATGAAGTGCAGGGGGATCTACCCCAAGCGCTGCGCGTGGGCGACATGGCATCGCACATGGGCACGCTCTCAGCCAGCTTGCCAGCGACCCACAGAATTCCGCACAAAAGCAGAAAAAATCGTAAAATTCTGTTGAAACGCACTGCGGCTGCTGGCGAGTTCGAAGCGAAGAAGCACGCCAATACTCTCCACCCCCCGTGCGCCAAGCGAGTACTCCCACCAGCGGCGGTGAAGACCACGACCGCTAGGACCAGCGTTACGTAGGTGGCCTGCGCGATGTAATGAAGTCGAAGATTGCGTTGAAGCTGCGCCCAGCGCGCCGCAAAGCGAGGTTTGTCCAACCTGGCCGGCAAAGCGGGCAGACGCACGCGGCCCAACAAGAAAACTTGAGACCAACGTAGGGACGGAACAGCCCATCCATGGCCACGTCGAATGTGATGCGTGTCCAAATGGTCGCTTGGGACATGAGGGGCATGGCACGCCACATCCTCCGCGAAGACGCTGGCACAAACCCAAAGCCAAGCAAGGACTGCGATCAGGAGGGCGGCTGCACACTGCGACCAACACGCCAAGGAAATGACCACAGCCCGTAGGGGCACTACCATCCATCCTTCGTCATGAACACGGTGCACGCCAGCATAGATGCCCGTGGTGCGCACGACAAGCAACCCAACGTACCAAATGCAGGCGAGGGCCCATAAGACCCAAACGTTATAGTACGCACGACGGGGATAACGTCGAGCAGCCGACCACCACATCGGCAGCCAGCTCAAAAGTGAGGCCACACAGCGCCCCCACCAAATGCGAAAAGGGCACCATGCTAAGTGCCACGATATTGCTTCCCACATCGCCCAGACGGCGACCATGGGCACGGTACCTCGTACCAACCACCACCAAATCACTGCACTGCCCGCAAACGAGATACACGCTCGCAGGACCTCCGGCCGCAAGTGGACTGCCCGTGCCGGCAGCCCACGGCCACAGCGCCGGTTGTGCATCAGGGCTGCCCGCCCGCTGTGCCCGGGAAGCCCTGTTGAAAATGCGCTTGCCGTCGCTGCGCCTCACGCTGCTCGTCTGTGTAGTGCTGAAACGCTTGTGTAGCCTCACTCCAATTCGAGCCAGCTGGAGAAGGAGGACGCTGTGAGGCGTGGCTGGCCGGCATCCTGGACGTGCTCGGCGCGGGGACGACATGGGTAGCAGTTCCATGGCGGTCAACGGAAGGAGCAGGCGAATGCGCAGCACCACCTACGATCGGCTGATGCTCGAACGCCCCGGGGGAAGGCGGCCATTGACGACGCGCAGGAGGGTCGCGAACCTCGTCCACATTCCTTGCCCAGCTCGTATCCACGTGCTCCGGCCTCACGGCCACACGAGCCTCACGGTTGGGCGGCCGTGGCGGGAGAAGGCGCGCCTCCAAGACGCGCAGGGCCGTCTGCAACCATGGCGCGGCCGATTCTGCGTAACCCCACTGCATGCATATGAACTTCCGGTCGTCCTGCACAAGGTAATCGTTCGTGAACTCCGTGCGCCAAGACAGACACCGCTGATCATCCATGAAGATGTAATGCACCGGCGTGGCGTTTGGATGCGCCATGCAGCGCAGCACGTGCGCCGACCCAAGCTCCACCCACTTGCACAGCGAGAATTCGACGTTCCTCGCATAACCTGCGCCACGCGTTTGTCCTGAGCCACGATGCGACAGATCAGCATAGGCTGACATGATGGCCTCCAGCAGGTTGGCAGACGTCGTCTGTCCCCCAAGAGGGAGGCGCCAGCCCCGCTGCCCGCAAGTGATGGTCTTGTTGTGCTTCTTGACGACTGCGCTGGTGATGCCCGGATAGTCCCGCAGCCTGAGACCTCGCTCCTGGTTGCACACGCCAAGTTCATACACGATCCGCTGGTCCCGGCAGCGGTTCGCATGCGCCACGGCAAACTTCACCATGAAGACGGTGAGGTTGCGGCGTTCCCTCAAGTTGCTCACCTCCGCCACGGTCAGAAACCTGCCCACCGAACTGACGGATGAGGTGGCCATCTGCACGGCATCCCAATCCGACCCTGCCGGAGATGGAGGCGCCCTTGTAGGGGACTGAGACAGCTGACGCGCCCGCGGCGGGCTCGGAGGCGTAGACGGCGCGCCTCCCGAGGAACGTGGTCGGGCATCACGCGGGACCCGGATCGAGTTGGCCCATGTACCATCGTTGCTCACAGCAGGCGATGCAAGGGGTGATTCCCCTTGAGAAGGACGAGCGGCAGCGGCGCAAACGAATTGAGATGACAACGCACGAGAATCGTCCACGGGCTCACCGTCGCTGGATACCGGCGATGGCGTAGGCGCATGCTTGAGGGCTTGGAAGGCGCGGACGCGTGACGAGCGTGGCGGCGAGTCACTGGCGGACCTGGCACGAGACGGGCCAGCGGCAGCCTGAGATGGGCCTGCTACAGCCTGGGACGGTACTGCGGCAGCCCGAGATGGTCCCGCCACAGCGGCAGGGACAGGTGGCCGCGCAGGGGCACGCTTAGTGAGCCGTAAATGAGCCATGTCGTTAGACGGTGGCGGCCTGCGCTTTGCGTCTGCATAGAGCGCCTGGTGGCCCTGCTGCCTGGTGTCGACCGACTTGAGCATTTTCCGCATCTCCCCCAGGCGCAGGTACTCCTGGGCGGCAGCATTCTCGGAGAACACCCTGCCAGGCCCCCCAAGACCATCCCCCACTGGGTAGTACTTGGTGCTGGAATCCGAGAAGACGAGCTCCAGAGGCGGTCTCTCGCCGCCATGTCGAGCATATTGACGGAGTATGCCATCAGAGAGAGCTTCAATGTCCACTGGGCAGAGGTATCTGAGCAACTGGTACGTCCAGACGCCCGTACTCTCGTACCAGTGAGGGAGCTGGAGCTCGTCCAGCACCTCTTCACGGTTGGACACGCGCACATGAGACAACGTGCAATGCAGCAGATCGAGCTGCTGTGTGGCTGCGCTCGGCTGAACACAGAAGACGCGCTTCCTCAAATCCCACATAAGGGTGCCAGTGACTTCACCACTGGGGTACTTGAGCAACGACTGGAGCGTGCTCTGCAGCCTCTGGATTGGGTTGTAGTCTAGCTGCGACCTGCTCTCCCGGGGCCTGGCGACGTCCTGCTTGCTGGCCGAGGACGGTACATTCGTCATGTAGTCGCCATCGAGCACCCAGCAGTTCTTCTGATCGTCGTGCTTCAGCTTTTGGTCCACATGCAGCCAGTTCGGGGTCATCAGCTGGTGCATCGTCACCCACTTCTGTTCGAGGCAGCGGGCGAACTCCACGCAGACATGCTCACGAGAGGGTCTGCTCGGCATGTCCTGGGCGGGATTCTGGAGGATGCGGCAGAGGCGCGCGACGTGATGCCGGTCTAGATATAAGGCTGGCATTTTACCGGGTAAAGGATTTTCGGCCTTGGTAATACCGGTAAAATTACCGGTAATACTTTACTGGGTAATACCGTGGTAATACCGACGTGCGAGGGACTCTCAAAACCTTGCCCACGAGGCCATTCTCTCTACACACACTTTTGCGCACTGCCCCCACGAGGCCATTCTCTCTACACACACTTTTGCGCACTGCCCCCACGAGGACATTATCTATACACACACTTTTGCGCACTGCCCCAAATGTCCGATTCCGACATTTTTAAATGGGTATGGCACCGCCACGCAGGCCCGTCAACGAAAATGTTGAGTAAAGTTTCGATGAGACGAATTCACGGAACCACTACCCATGGATGGCGGCTGGTAACCTGGTATGGTAGTCACGGATTCATGGTAACACAGGGGTAAAATGGGGTAAAATCGTGATTCCAGGTGGTAATACCAATGGTAATACCAAAATGGTATTACCAATGGTAAAGGATTTTGGGAATTTGGCACTTTACCACACTAGAGCATGGTAAAGGATTATGGGCCTTGGTATTACCGGTAAAATTACCGGGTAATACCGGTAAAGGTATTACCAGTGGTAAAACCAGTGCCAGCCTTATCTAGATACAGCCTCTGGTCCGCCCAATGATAATCGAGCGGGGTATCCAAAGACGGATGGTCCCCAGCATTTACCCGAGAAGGACTCCGTGTCCAGTCGGTGACCCACTTAGCGTGCCCACCTTTCCAAGGGTCCGGCTCCTTGTAGAACTGCTCGAGCATGTGCTCCGACGCTGCCTGTACGGCGGGCGTCAGCGACGGCAGGCTACTACGTCGGCCGCCTTCAAGAGAGCACGTCTGACGGCGACATTGCTCCTGAATCTCTGCTTGTGTGGCGACTCGATGTCGTGGGAGATCAGCAAGCAGTCTCGGCGAAGAAGGTTGTGACGTCACTGGTGACTCGTCATGGTCATCGATGTGCTCACACTGGATCCCCGAAGCCGCGAATCTCTCCTCGCTCGTGCTCAGAGGCGTGTGCCTCAGCCAATCACACTCCAATCCTGCGAAAATCTCTGACTGCAGACACACCACCGGGTCCACGCGCCTGGGCAGGTCAGGACGTTTGGGTGGCGTCATGTCCACCAGCGGAAGCACCACCTGGGCGTTCATGCCCAGGATCGTTGGCGCATGTGATACGGCCACTCCACTCCCAAGCTTGATATCAATCATCAGGGAGTTCTTCAATGGCCCAGTACCTATCAGCAGGTCCCACGAGTTCTCAGCCTCGAAGGTCACGAAGGCATACAAGCGGTGAAGCGTCATGTGCGGCGTGCCCGCTGCCAAAATGACGTCCACGTAGCAATAATGGGTGAACTTTGTGGGACTGTTGTCACATCTGGTGACCTTGGCGCCGGTGGTGGCTTCGTAAATCGTGAGACCCAGCCGCCTCACAACAGAGATCGAGATGATGTTACAGTTGGCGCCGGTGTCCATGAGGATTGCCCGGTACAGCATAAGCTCGCCACCGGATGACACCAGCGCAAGCCCCTCATATAGAGTGGCATTCTGCAACTTGCAGATGGGCTGAACTTGAGCCATCAATAGCACCTGCTCGTCGGTCAGATGCTGCGCCATCTTTGCCCTCAGTGCGTCGTAAGCGGAGGTCTTGATGGTACCAGCTCGCACATGTCCATGGTCACTGAAGTCAACCACCCCCAGATCGTCCACGTAGGCAGCAGCTGCACATTGAGCGGCGACGCTGTCGACCACCCCGCTGGGCATCTCGTCCAACGGCACCTCCTCGGTTGCACGATGTCCTGGACCGTCTGCTTCCCTTCTTGCTCCTTGCGTCGCTGCGGCGTGAGTGTCTTCCAACTCATGCTCATTGACCTCAGCGGGCTGTTCGGCTGCGTCATGCGGATCCTTGCCCAGAAGCTCCTCAAGTGCCACCAGATTCTCGATGTCCTTCGGGAGATCAATGGCGTTCTGGGATATCAGGATGGCAGCAATCTGCGAGCAGGCACGCACGGAGCTGCGGAGATTGGATGCCAACAGGTGGACCTTCCTGCTGAGTAAGTCGGGAGGGACGGCTCTAGGCACCTGAGCGGCCCTGTCGAACTCCTCCGGCGTCTTGACCTGGAAGCCCCGCATCTGCTGAGTGTTGCCCAAGGCGACAGCAGCGCTGGCCTGGAGACTCGGTGCGTGGTCGATGCCAACACCATGACCACCTCCCAAACCACCCCCAGCAGGGCAGTCCTGCTCATCCTCCTCGTATTCTGCCTGTTGGGTGAAGTTGGAGTTGTACTCGGTATCCGCATCGCTGGCCTCTGATAGAGCCTGTGCATCGGCGATCTCGTCATCCTTTGGAGGTGACCCTGCCTGGAGGCCTGACAATTCTGCGGCGAGCTTCTCCTTAACCTCGGCACTGGCAGCCACTTGCTGCTGCTGCTGCTGCTGCTGTGGTTGCTTCTGCTTGGCCTCCGGGAGCTTAAGCCACTCCTTGGTAGTGATCCCCATCTTGTGCTTGTCAAAGCGGTGTGCGATGTTGTAGGCACGCATCTGGGCATTCTTAACCTCATCTGGCCACTTGGAGTTCTGCCTGTCCTTATGGAAGTTGGGCGGCACCCGGGAATCACGACACCCCGTGTAGCAGCGATCTGGGGAGTGAGGCAGGCGCGTGAAGCACCAGTCACACTGAAACTTCTTCGAAGCATCGGGTGGTGGCACCTTGCTGTAAGAAGGTTTCTGACGTTCGGCATTATTCGCTTCCCTCACAGGCTTCTTGGCGTCGTCGCCACCATGCTGTGCCTGCTCCTTCTTCTTGGGGTCTCTGCGTCTGTCCCCAGTCCTGGAGGCAGAACCCGAGCGCCTCATGGCTGATACCAGCGCAGACAGGTCAAGCCCCATCTGCCTGGCCTCAAAGCAGGAGTACACGCAGTTGAGCCTGCGAACCAGCTCCTGCTGCAGCGTGAGGGCCCAAGCCTCTGCATCGTTCTTGAGCTTGTCCTGCACCTCCACAATCACCTCGAGGTCCTCCCAAGTAACCCTGTTGGGGGCAGGATGACTGACGCGCAGCTGCTCGGACACGCGATCTCGGTATTCTTTGATGCGCAAGCCCTTAATGCATTCCTCGATGTTCTGCCTGACGACGGAGTCCTCCACCCTCCTGCCGGTGTTGAGAGCTGCCTCCCTGCGACGACAGCTCTTCACGTAGGTGAGACCGTCCTGCTCGTTGGTCTGCGGCTTGGCGATCAAGAGATCTTCTTTCTCTTTGGTGCCCTTCATCAAGAATTTAGCTTCGAGCTCTGCAACGAACGCCCTCAAGGCCCAAGAGTAGTGAGAATCTTCAGTGCCATCTGGCCCCGTGAGACCCCTCGTGGAGGTTCCCTCGCCTGCCCACTCATCAGACGCCTCGCCATCCTCATCACCCTCCTCGAACACCTTACAAACTGCCCAGGTTGTCCCTGGCGCCAGCTCATGAAAAGGAGGCTGAGCACAACGCACAGATCCCTGGTAAGCATCTCTCATGGTAACGTCTTTCAGGACATGGCAAGCGTGTGAAGCCATGACGCCATTCTTCAGGTAGGCAGCACACCACCAGTCATAAGCGACTGAGGTGGCATGGTCATCCCCTGCTAGAAACGATGGTATGCTGTCCCACAATGATCTGTAGTCTGGTCTGGTCCCAGCGAAGGCCTCCTTCTGCTGCTGACTGAGCGCATGGTAAGATGCTGACTTCATGTACCTACGCTTCTTGGCCTCAAAAGCCCGCTGGACTTTCGCCACCATGTCCACGAAACGCCTGATGAAGAGCGCTCTGTCCTCACTCTTACTACCGGTGTACTGGAGTCTGACGTCATCCTTGTCAAGTGAGTGGCTCTCCTTCTCATAGTGATCCATCTCGTCTACGTCGTCAAACGCAAAGAGAAACTGGTTTGCAGGCGCTGAGGCTACTACTGCTGCTGCGAGTGCTGCTGCTCCTAGCGCTGTTGCCGCTGGAGATGACGGTTCGGAGGGAGTATTTTCTGAGCCCGACCCCTCTGCGCTCATATACTCCGTGTCAGGGTCCTGACTGGTTCGCCCTCGTGCCAGCCGTCGTGCCTCACGTTCTCTGGAATGGGCAGAGGCAGCGCTTGGCTCTGACTCTCCCTCCGTGGTGAAGTGCTGTGTTGATGCTCAGTCAACGGGACCAAGGGCGAGTCCCCCTCTCTCAGCGCAAAGCTCGTTCCCCAGTAGACTGGAGTCTTGACTCAGACTGGCTCAGGCCAGTGCACTGAGTGCCCCTGGATTTGCCTTGCTGAACAAGTGAAAGAACGAAACGCGTGTGGGCAGCGAATGCCTAGAGGTCCAGCACTGCGCTTCAGCGCTCTGAATCAGCAGCAGATGTAGAGTATTCGTGCAAGGAAAATTAAAGCTGGGCCAGAGTGCTGAGCACTTCTGGATTAGCTGGGCCAGAGTTCATAAAGAGGACAGTGACAGTGAGGTCAACTCCTTAACACCAGGAAATAGCACTGATATGCAGCGGTGTGAGCTAGGCCAGTGTGCTGAGCACCCCTGGATTCACACCACCACTGCTAATCAAGAAAGCCATGGCTGGGATATAAGCTCACTCCCCAGTCCAGTCCAACAAACAAGTACCAGGTCGCTGACAGAGTTGGAAGCTAAGCCAGTGTGCTGAGCACTCTGGATTCGCAACACTACTGCTGATTCAGAAGGTGGCCCGTGATATGAGGGCCTCACCGGTGGTAGCACTTCAAATTTGTCGCACCGGGTATTTTATTTGTCGTGTCGCAAGACAGACTGGAATTATACCGTGCGACAGAAATGAGCCGGGGGCTCATATCTGTCGCAGGTGCGACAAGCATGAGGACCACGCTCATTTCTGTCGTGAAAATTCACAGAAATTTTCCGAAAATGAAATTAAGCTAGGGGGAACACAACCGAATAGTACCGCGATTATGACTTGAAAAACGAAATTACTGAACGAGTAGTACCGCGAATATTACATAAAACACAGGTGTATTATACGATCACTTGGGGACATTCATATAGCACGAGGCATACATGAGTAGCAAGCAAGCAAGCATTTCAGATGGATAAAGATACTAAGAGAAAAACCGATTACTCTCTTAAAAAATATTAGCATAAATACTTATTACTACTAGGCTGCTAGTTTCTAATACAAGGATTCAACTACCCGAGGGCGATATGAAAATCTAAACTAGGAAACTAGAGCACAGCGCACGTTCCAAAATCTTCAGAACCAAAACGTTTCCTGCAGCACACGAACAGCGAATCAGTCAGGACGTTGGGGATCGAACCCAATACCGACAGCCAACTGCTGTCCGCATTTCACCCTCGGGTGGGCGTCTACGTACAAAATAGACGTTTTGAAAACAGCAGCGGAACAGTGGGTGGAAAATCTAAAATTCTGAACATTAATATCGGCGAAACCTAAACAGAGCTGGAAGTCACAGGATGCCGCGAGCACTCTGCTGGCGGCATAAAAGGATGCTCGGCGTAAAAAACAAAACCTGCAAAAAACGAAACGCTGGTTAGTAAAGACGTTGGGAATCGAACCCAACCCGTCGGAGAATCCCGCCGGTCTCCAAGCACCCCTTCAGCTTAGTAGGGCCAGAGGGAAAGATGCCGCCAGGAACGTTGCTGGCGGCTTCAGAAAAGGCACAGCATGAATTATACACTATGGCCGTTGCTGGCGCCTTCAGAAAAGGCACAGCATAAACCTGCAAAAAAACAGAGCGCTGCTCAGGAAGGAAGAATTCCTGTTGAAAATTGAACCCAAACCGTCAGGCGGGATGCAAAGACGCCCGACGGCCTCCAATCATCCATGTATCGCAGGATGGGCTGCTGGTGGGATGCGGCTCATGTGAGAACATCGCAGGAACGCCCCCCCGCCGGGTTCCACGCATGCACACGAAAACATGGTCGATATGAAATATCGCTAAAGAAAAGTAGCGCGCAAAACTCATTAATCAAACAAAAACACAAGCCGCGCGCTGAGACAGCGAGCAGGTAGGCGCAAGATAAGAGCTTGGAGAAAAATGAAAACGTTGCCGACCAGGATCATACCATATCCACTTTTGTCCGGGCCGCGCCGCCGATAGGAGTGGTGAGATGATCTTGAATGACGAGATGCGTAAATAATTGTAAATTCCGCATATCTTCGGGGTAAATATGGAATTGTTACCCGTATCTCTCGTTGTCGGTTACGACCGAACGGTCGAAACAATCCAAGGTAGGACTGCCGAGATCGGTAAACCTGTTATTAGAGCAGTTTTGCGACAAATTCATAATTGTAAATTCCGCATATCTTCGGGGTAAAATATGGAATTGTTACCCGTGTCTCTCGTTGTCGGTTACGACCGAACGGTCGAAACAATCCAAGGTAGGACTGCTGAGATGCTATCGTATCATGATTGGTCGGTATAACGCGAGCGCTCGACACATTCATGGTAGGACTGCTGGCATGGATGGAAAACAGTATATATATCTTCGTGGTATAATTTTGAATTGTTAAACGTTTCTCTCGTTGTCGGTTACGACCGAACGGTCGAAACAATCCGGGGTAGGACTGCTGAGATGCTATCGTATCATGATTGGCCGGTAAAGCGCGAGCGCTCGACACAATCCGGGGTAGGACTGCTGACATGGGCAGAAAATTTTCGAAAAATTTCCAACGGCATAATTTTTGAGGGACAGCTCCTGCGGTGTGGCCTGTTGATGTCACTTTTTTCCAGGAAACCTGTTTCGCTCCTTTAAGGGAAACGAAATGAAAAACAACATATTTCTGAAAAAGCTGCGAAGCGTCGTTAATATAAACGAATCTTTTGCGACACGACAAATAAAATACCCCGTGCGACACAAATGAGGGGCTACCCTCACCGGTTGACCAACACTGTAGAAAGGATAGAAGAATTCTCCAACACATTGTGATAAGACAGCAGAAGGTTACTCCAGTAGTGAGCAGCACTCCAGGCTGGAAACGTAATTAACTCTAAATTCACCAGGTCACTGAGTCAAACCAGGGAATAAACCACGGGTGTGCATTTATTTTGGAATAGAAAAGTGACCTTCCTGGAATAGAAAATAAAAATTTTATTAATTAATGCAGCCTGAAAATTTTATACCGTCCCTCGAAAAATTATTATAACAATGATGCCAAAGGGATATATGTATATCGGGAAATATTGGGGAAAACTTTCGTTTTTTTTATTCGTCCACGAAAAAGACGATATGTGGCAGTTCAATTTCATAGTTAAAATTTTTATGCAAATTTCCTGAAGCGGTGAACAAATTCCTAGATATAACATTTTTAAAAATTTGGTACCTTCGAGCAGTCACGATATGCAATGCCTTGGGGGGCAAGGGGGTCACTACAGGTGCCCCGACTACCTTGGGGGGGGGCGAACATTGCTTTGGGAAATGTCATATGTTAAGTTAAGTACACGACCCCCTCAGAATATAAATTTCTCTTTCGTGGATATAACTGGCGATAAGAGGCTGGAGATATCGAATGTCGAAAACTGTAGCTGATGTGGCGCAATGCAGTTCCCATCTTCGATGCAGTACGTGAGACATTAGTCGGAGAGAATTCGGTATTATAAAGATATTCATCTTAACCGTTCGCTGAAAACGTGTAAATTTTTCTACTTAATCGTGCGCACCCGCGAAAAAGGTTGAAGTGGTTTACACCACATTTCTTGGGTGGCATATGACTGCTTTCTCGGGACTTGCGTTTATATATTTTGTTGAGAGAATCTTCAAAGGGAGACGACAGACGCATACGTGATACTCGTACAGTACAAACGCTTCCAATTTCCCCACTGACGAAACACTTTCCCCATTGTCGTATTACGGGTACAGATGCGATTTATTAAATATGCACTTTCGACTTACCGCGGAACGCTCTCTCTCTCGCAGCGAGACCCTGTCCTGCCAAGTGAAGATCTTTAAGATTGTGTGCACATCTAAGTAACTTACTTGTATCTAATATTATCACATATTCCTACTGAGTCAGTGGGTATCCGCATCGTGCGCAATGATAACCCCGTTCGCTACTTTTGGAAGTTGCGAAAATCGTAAATTCACGCTCACTATACCCACATGAACGCGCCAGCCCTTAGCGAGATTTGTAGTGGGCTTTTCAGTGTATACGAATTACCGTTAAAAGATAACGCATATTAGATAATATTTTGCTAGTCGCTTCCCTCATCCGCTGCGCACGCACGCTTGCAGGCGAGCGCGCGGATGAGGGAGGAAACCCTAGCGAAAATGTGGACGCGGTTGACATCCGCGTTTTCGCTAGAGCTGACAGCGCGCTGTCAGATGCTCAAAATATGTTCCTTATGCATATATGATATGCGTGGAAGGTTTGTGATATGCAAGATGCGTTTATGCGATGCGTATGTCGAGCGGTTGGCTCGATGCGTGCCCAATGACCCCCGTCCATGCGCGGCGTCCCATACCCCAGGTTGTGCACGGATCTCGCGCGCGCAAAAAATATGTTGTTCCTAACGCACCTCTTAATCAGTATGCTAAGTTTTGGTGCTTCGTATTTATTTCTCAGACCTGTATCTCACGCAGCTGGACAGTGACTTACGGGCCCCCGTCTGAGCGGGTACGAGCCAGCGTTGTGTTTTGATATCTTTTTCGGCCGCACATGGACGAGGTCGGACACGTCATGACTTTCGGAGATCGAAGTGACAATATAATTATTGTGTCGACTGACATCTTTGAATCTTTTGTCTACCGGGATGATAGAAGATCCCGCATTGATCTTTGAAGAAACTTTTATATTTTCAGAAGGAGGTGGGGGAAATTTTGGGAAATATCATTCTTGAAAGGCGGAAGAATTTTTGAGGCAGATCTGTAAATTAAAATTCAGAATTCAAATTTCTATTCCAGGAAGGTCACTTTTCTATTCCAAAATAAAGATATTCCGATAAACCACTCAGTTGTCGCCTTCAGAGTTGATGCAGCTGCCAGTCCTCTAGCAAGCTCTTCCTCTGCTTCAGGCTCAGGCCAGTACACCAGGGGTGTCCCTGGATTAACCGTCAGACAAAGTGGAGCTGCCAAAGAAACCGTAAGTTGGAGTTCCAGACATAGAGCAGTGATTCACTGCTGATCCACTTCTTCGCTGGTAAATAAAAGCAGATGTCGCCGCTAATTAGCTCACAGGCTAAGCACACCTGCCTTTCAGCTAAGCCAGTACACCAGGGGTGTCCCTGGATTCACTTCAGACAAGGTGGCCAGCTGGAAAGCCCACTGGAAGATAGTTCATCAAGGTGCACATCAGCTGTTGATCCACTCTTAGCCGGTAAGACAGGGCAGATGCCGCTGCTGATTAGCTCTCAGGTGAAACACACCTGCCTTTCAGTTAAGCCAGTGCACCATGGGTGCCCCTGGATTCACTTCAAGCAAGGTGGTCAGCTGAAAGAACCACTGAGAGCTGCTCATCCAGGTGTACATTAACTGCTGATTGACTTTGTCGCTGCCGCCGCCCAAGCTCATGCAGTGCTGATTAGCTTAAAACTGAAGGACACCTGTCAGCAGCTAGGCCAGTGCACCAGGGGTGCCCCTGGATTCGCTGAAGACAGAGGTGTTAAGCATATCACTGTGCAGAAGGAAACCGCTCATGTCTGGTGAATTCAAAGCTGATCCGTCGCCGCTGTTGCTGGAAGCTCTTCCAGTGCAAGTACCACCAAGCTCAGGGAAGAAAAAGGTTCCGCCAGTGCACCGTGGGTGCCCCTGGAGTCGCCTGACTTCCGAATCCGCTCTTTCAACTGCTGCTAACTTCTCGCCAAAGGGCCTTCACTTCCGGATTAACACTGAAATAAAAAGCCGCTCCGCGCAGGACATTATTGTTTTGAAAAAGTATGAAAACAGCAGTAAAATATATCCGTCAAAATTGATATTATATCACAAAATACGAATTATTGTGTGTACAAAAGCTGTGAGCAGAACTGTCTTAGCACTCTAGCACTGGCACGCGAACAGCCACCTAGTACTTGCGAAGGCAAAACAATAATGAGTCCACTGATCTGACCTTCGGTCAGAGGTCACTTATCTCTCAATACTCTGTCACATTTTCCAAAACTGTAACGGGTTCTAGCCCTCGAATCTTCATCTGGCCAATGGAAAGTCATTATTCCATGCCAGCTTTAATACTGTTACCGCTTAACACATTCTGACTGACACGTCAGTGGCAAAGGAGTCACTGCCGTCGTCATCGTATCATTCCTCAGTAACCTGATATTGACAATATCTTCTCTGACAAGTCCGCATCTCACGGATGGTCATCTTCGCAAAGCCTGTCATACTGTCACCACTGTCATGCGTGTCACCAGCTGAACAAACCCGGCGCGGTACCATGAGAAGCCGGCGTTTGTTACAAGCTTCGAAGTCCAAGTGTCGCAGAGTGTCGCTCTTCAGTCGGAAATTGGTGAAAATACTTCACTTTTCCAACCATTCACAACGATTGCTGCGTCTTTCTTCCCCGTTTCCTAACGCAAGTTTTCTTCTTACGATCATGAGTTTCGCACTAGTTCTGATTCGCGGAGGGCGACCCGCGCCTCCCGCGGTACACGGGCTCGTCAGCTCGACGAGAATTCCGTGCCCAACGTGTCGCCCGCGTTGAATGCATCGACCTCGGCTCCGCGGCTCTCCCCTCCGCGGGAGGAGCCCGCAATTTTTCGCTCGTTGGGTCTTAATGATTCTGAAGACGGTGACGAGGTGGTCGACGCGGGGGAAAGGTCAAAGGTGGTCGCGAGAGAATGCTGAAACGCCGGAGTCGCCGTCCAGACCGTCCTTGTTACAAGAATTGTCGTTTGGTGACCAAGCAGCCCCTGGACGCGCTGACTCTCCTTGTCAGGGTTATTGATAGAACAAGTGAAAATAGGTATATATTTGTGTGAATATATATATAACTATTTCACTGCAACAGGAACTCAGAAGGCAGTGATGGTGATCACAAAATTGATAGAAGGATTACGGGAGTGAGCTTTCTAGCAGGTGAGTGGCATACGGTGACACACGACCAGTGACACACACAGCAAGGGGTGATACTAGGAGAAGCTGGACCCCCATACAGTGGGGGGGGATTTCAGCTTCCCCGTGACACCACCTCACCCCGAAGGTGTGAGTGGCCATGCGAGAGCAAGGAAAACCCTAAGCCCTAACCCAACGTCAATTTAGTGTCCAGGCCGAGGGGGCCTTTTCCAACCCAGCTAGAAGCACATCCGTGCATGGGCGCTGCCTAGGCATCTAAGAGACATATAAACAGGCTAGGCGGGCTAGTCCCGCTCTACGGTCTTTGTACATCAAGGCAAGCATCTACAAGCCGCGACGTGATTGCGGAATGGCGGCGGCGGAGTTCTCGATTGCAGAAGTCCTCGAGCGCCACGAAAACGATGAATCAGCCAATACCCACGCGGTGCCAAAGCCAAAAGCGGCCTGGCACCACTAGAGCGAATGCGTCGCTGAAGAGGGGATAGGGAGGTGGAAGGTGGAAAATGCGGTGAGGGAACGTGATCGAGGCCATGGGGAGGAACTCGAAAGGGATGATGGAGAGGGGGGAAGCGGTCGTGATAGCACCACCAGACACCACCAGATGGCGACCACTGGGGGCATAAGGCGAAGGTGAGGGAAGTGGCGAGACGAAGTCGCGGAAGTCATTGGTCTCGTCGTTGTCGTCCAGAATGTTGTCGTCGTGATTGGTGCCTGGTGCGCAAGCACCACCAGGCACCACCAGAACATAACCAGCGGTAAAAGGATGTCGATGCACTCGGAGAGAGAGCAACGCTGAACGAACAGCGGCCATACGTGCACGCTGACGTTTAGTGGACATGACAGCTCCAGCCAGCTGTCTGCAGAATTCTGCGAACCCCAAGATAGGGTTCCCAAGCGAAACGGTATCTTCTCGAAAAATCAAGCGAATTGGACGATCGAAAGGTCAAATTGGGGCAGTTTTTGACGAGGAAAACGGTGGTGACGTCAAAGATGCCGTACGGTAAAGCGGTCCCCCGGCAGCAGAGGCGCTGCTGGCCAGAGTGTAGAAGGATTCTTATAAAAAATGACGGAGTGCACCAAAATGCACGAAAGCTGACGGAGACGGTGCGCGGGATACCAATCACAGTCGGTTGGCAAGCCACGAAAGACGGAAGCGGCATAAAGAACGGAGACGGAAAGGGACTCGCCGCTTTTTACGGTGCGGATCAAGCCGCGATAGCTGTGATGTCAACAGCTGACGGAAACGGTGCGCGGATTCCCAGTCACAGTCGGCAGGGTAAACCACGGTTAACGGAAGCGGCAAAGGGAACGGAGACGGAAAAATTGCCGCTGATACGGTTCGCAGTTGAATTATGCTGCGATGTTGACGGTAAAAAAAACGGTGTTGACGGTTTAGAATCGGACGAACCGAAGCGAGCCGAACCAACCGGAATCACCACTCACGTGAAGTGGGACCCATAACCTGATAGAACAGGTGAAAATAGGTATATATTTGTGTGAATATATATATAACTATTTCACTGCAACAGGAACTCAGAAGGCAGTGATGGGGAAACCGGTGATAACAAAACTGATAGAAGGATTACGGGAGTGAGCTTTCTAGCATGTGAGTGTCATACGGTGACACACGACCAGTGACACACACAGCAAGGGGTGATACTAGGAGAAGCTGGACCCCCATACAGTGGGGGGGGATTTCAGCTTCCCCGTGAGTTATGACCGATGACATATATGTCATACATGTCATACGTGTCATACCTGTCAGACATGTCATACCATGTCATGTCATGCCATGTCGTGTCATGTCATATATTATAATGACAGACAGTCGTCAGTACGGTCGACTATGACATGTACAGTCATACCATCTGTCATTTACTCAAGGTGAGACTTGAGTGACACCTGTCATCGAGAGGCCAGGTTGTGGCATTGAGATGACAAAGCAAGATGAAGTCTTGAAGAACCGAAAGTGTTCGGAGAAAACTCATCTTCGCTTCAAGCATGTTCTGAACAAGCATGCGAGTATCATATGGCTTATTCGTTCAGCCAATACTGATTGTTCAACCAATGCCTTGGGTTCACAACCCAATTGTGGTGGCATCTATGAGATGCGGGGCGTTGCGTAAATGAGGTTGTCACAACTATGAACACGCTTAGAAGGGGTCCCTCGGGCACCCCTGAAAGGCCTGTCACACCCCCCATATTTAGTCACGCTACCGCAGCCCATGTCAGACCCCACCGCATTTGCCCCCATCGCGCCCGTCTCAGCCGACAGCAAACGCCCCAACCATGACCCCCTTTTTCAGTAATTGTCATTCCCCCCTTCAGTCACGGTCCTACCCCAGTTCATTGTCCGCTCGAGCGCCCGGAGCATATCACGTTCACCCTCCAGCTCAGATCTCCCTCCCAGTTTGAATCATGCACAACGCCTCGCCAGGCGCTACATCGACGTCGCCGCGACCAGCCCGTGCCGATCCGAGAGCACCGCAGAGCGTCAAGCACGACATCACGCGAAGTGACATCACGACACGACCACACATGACGTCTCGGCAATGCATGACAGGGCAAACGCAAGCGCGCGTTGACACCAAACGCCGCTGTCACTGGGAACCAACCGCGTGTCGCCCAGAATGGCGCGCATCACCAGGATGGCGCGTGTCGCCTGAAAGGCATGTTCGCCCGAAAGGCGCACTTCGCGCAAAATGTGCGCATCGCTTGAAATGCTCGATTCGCTGCAAAGTTCGCGCATCGCCTGAAAGGCACACACCGTCTGAAAGGCGCGTTTCGCTCGGATGGCGCGCGTCACCAGGATGGCGCGTGTCGCCTGAAAGGCATGTTCGCCCGAAAGGCGCACTTCGCACGAAAATGGCGCGTCGCCTGAAATGCTCGATTCGCTGCAATGCGCCTGGCGCCTGAAACACGTGTATCGCCTGAAACGCTCGATTCGCCTGAATGGCGCGTGTCGCCTGAAAGGCATGTTCGCCCGGAAGGCGCACTTCGCACGAAATTGGCGCGTCGCCTGAAATGCTCGATTCGCTGCAATGCGCCTGGCGCCTGAAACACGTGTATCACCCGAAACGCTCGACTCGCCTGAATGGCGCGCACCGCCTGAACGACGCACACCGGCTGAAAGGCGCGTTTCGCCCAGACAGCGCA
>LGRX02006097.1:0-24494 GCA_001247695.2 Cymbomonas tetramitiformis
ACGACGCAGGATCTTGCGCAGGGTGGAATGTGTCACGACGCAGGATCTTGCGCAGGGTGGAGTGTGTCACAACGCAGGATCCGATAGTCCACACGGACCATCGGATGTCCCTTTTATTCTTTCAAACGGTGTTTAGTCGATGAAAGATGAGAACCGGCGACAGCGTCATTGCTGAAGGCCAGGAGATAGAATGTGCAGTCGCACGACATGGTGGCGTCCAGGTTCCAGATTGTGCATGCGGTTTCCTTTCCGTGAGGGCAAGCTGCTGGTGTGCTGCGGCCGCCCTTCAAAGCGCCTGATGGTCTCTAAAGCGCGCCACTATCTGCGGGAAGCCCCTACTACAGGCGGGTGTCTCAGTAAGATGAAAGTCGTATTCTGTTGTGCCGAGAGCACTACGGCCACGACCCTCGAGCTTCCGCGGTGTGCGGTAATGCCTTGTGAAGGGGGGGCGGGTGACAATGGGCAGGGCCCGGCTGTGCGAGAGTACATGGAGAACTTGCTAGATGCTGCCGACACGCAAGCGAAGTTCCTGTTCTTTGCACACCATCAGACTCTCCTGGACGACGTGCAGCAGGTGGTGGCCTGTACCTCTTCACTGCGCGCTCGCTTCAGGGAGAGCCTGGGCCTCGCGGGGATGACAAAACGTGATACAATGACACCTTTCTGCTGCGCTACCGGTTGCATAGGGGGTGGGGAACTGAGGGGCGATGCCTCCCTTCACTCCCCCCTCAAAGCGAGATGGGAGCTCGCCCCCCTTGCATGCAGGGCATTTGGACAGCGCGCTAGAGAGTGGCACAACAGCGATGTGATAGGGTTGTTTAGGGCTCGTGTAACAGCGATACAATATGGTTGTATAGGGCTCGTGTAACAGCGATACATATGGTTGTTTAGGGCTCGTATAACTGCGATACCATATGGTTGTTTAGGGCTTGTGTAACAGCGATACCATATGTTTGTTTAGGGCTCGTGTAACAGCAATACGATATGGCTGTTTAAGGCTCGTGGCCACGTATAGCCGGCAGCCGCTGCGGGTTGCCACCGCATATACCGATTGTTCTGTTTCACCGGCCATCTTTCGGCCATTGTAGCCCGAGGCGCCGCGCTCAGCCCCACTGGCGCGAGAGAGAGGGAGAGAGAGAGAGAGAGCCCTGCGGCAGTTTTGGAGGGGCGGTTATCTTTGGAGGGGGGTGGTCAGGAAATGGAGAAGCGGAAAGTCAAGTTTATCCGAATCGATGGAAAGACTCCGTCCACGGAGCGTGAGAAGCTGGTGCGCCAGTTCCAGGTTAGTGCAGCGCCCCGAGCCGCCTATATATCCGGCAGCCCACTTACACCCACCGCCTAGTGGCATGGACATCCGGCAGCCCACTTACACCCACCCCCTAGTGGCATGGACATCCGGCAGCACACTTACACCCACCCCCTAGTGGCATGGACATCCGCAGCCCACTTGCACCACCGCTAGTGGCATGGACATCCGGCAGCCCACTTACACCCACCCCCTAGTGGCATGGACATCCGGCAGCCCACTTACACCCACCGTTTACTGGCATGGACATCCAGCAGTCATTACAAGCGCCATGTTTACAGGCTCCTGGAAAGCTGGCAGCGCATCACTTCTTCCCCCAAAACTCTTTTTCTGTGACCCCACCAAAACTCTCGCCGACCCCGTGCACATCCCCCTGCACACCCACCTCTGGGGACACACGTGCTGGGCGCGCCAACCCCGAGCACTTCCATCTCCACACCCACCTCCGGGTCCCCACATGATAGCGACGGGTATAAGGGGAAGCTTTAGTTCGGATTTATGAACCGCGTGGAGATTTGCAACAGGAGGAGAGGGAGACTCGCGTCGCAGTGCTCAGCATCAAGGCAGCCGGCACCGGCCTGACCCTCACTGCTGCTTCTACCGTCATTTTTGGGGAACTGTCATGGACCCCGGGTAGCGCCCTCACCACTTTCCATCAAACCCGACGCCCTTCGGCCTGAAGCTAACCCGTGCACCTCGGGCAGACGCCCAGCGCCGCATCGCGCACCTCGGGCAGACGCCCAGCGCCGCATCGCGCACCTCGGGCAGATACCCAGCGCCTGTAATAATGCAGGCTCTGTCACTCGGGTATCGTCACTAGAAAAGGGATCCTTATTCGTGCGCCCACGGAACTGGAAGCAGCCCAACAAGTTCCTGCTGCACCCAGTGAAGATGAGTGGCTCTACAGAGCCTGGGGGTCTGCTAATTACGCCAACCTCAGATCCGCTCTACGAGCTGTCGGCCCCCTCCACTTGACACACGCTGTCTGTTCATTGCCTCTGCGCTCCGGGGAGCTCTGTTTGAACCACACGCTGTCTGATGCGCATTCGCGGGGTGAGCGCTGGGGGTGAGACAGGAGACATCGTCCAAGCCGAGGACCGTGCACACCGCATCGGCCAGGTCAGCCCTCCAAACTTCCTCCTCGACAGGGGGGCTGGAGCTCCTTGATTGAAGTTCTAAGAGGTCAGGATTTGCTGTCAGACATGCTGCGGCCGGCCTGTCTGCGGCCATTGGAGAGCCTGGAAAGGGTCTGCTGGGGACCTACCGGTGTCTGGGGGGACCCCGTGGGGGCCTTGGGAGGCGGGTGGGCCTGGCAGCCGGCATGCAGCAGCCTGGCAGCGGCCTGGTAGGAGGCTTGTGGAGGGCTTGTGGGGGGCTGGGTGGAGGATTCGGGGAGAGCTTGCAGGGGCCTGGCGGTCAGCTTGCATCAGCTTGCAGGAGCCTGGGAGGCCACGATGGGGTCAGAGAGCCACCGTGGGTGCTGCGTGGTCGAAACAGGTGAACAGCGTGAATATACAATACCTGCATGCCAAAGAGACGATCGATGATCTGATATGGGGGTCCGTCGCCAACAAGCTCGACTGCCTCGGTCAGGTGCACAGCACTCCCCATAGATATTCCACCCAAGTGGACGGTGATGACGCAGGCAGGAGATCGGGGAAGATTCCATCGGGAAGATGGAGATGGTGCAGGCACTTCAGGAAATTGGGATCTGCAGTTCCAGGAGGCGCTCGAGAGAGGGCTCTGGCGGCGGCATGCAGACACATGGGTTCGAGTCTTGCAGGAACTGGGTGTCGAAGCTCCCCAACCGAGAAGGCGGACTCCGAGGAACCCTCAGGAGAGGTAGTCGGTTCATTGGTGTGGGAAGCCAGGGAGGCCCGGGGCATTCGGCATGTCTGAAATGAGCGTAGGGTATGATGACATCGGGGAGCGGTGAGAGGGGAGGTCCCGTCTCGGGTGGACGGTGAGGATCTTCCGGGAACGGGGATCAGAGCCGATCCGGAGTGGCACCAAGAGATGCCTGCAGTTTCAATTGTTGCAATAATGGCTCTGCTGTAGGCGGAGGGCTCCTCGGAGCTCCAAGGGCATCAGCCCTTTTGTTGGCAACGATTTCACTCCGCGGCATCGCAGGATCCGCGGCAGCATGCAGGGTCAGCCTTTGGGCGGCGGGTGGCCGGGGTCATCGGTGCCCATTGCCGCACGAGTAGTGCGCGGCGCCCCAAGAAAACGCCGCTGCGATGCAGGGTCTATC
Source organism: Cymbomonas tetramitiformis (assembly GCA_001247695.2). Classification (NCBI taxonomy): domain Eukaryota; kingdom Viridiplantae; phylum Chlorophyta; class Pyramimonadophyceae; order Pyramimonadales; family Pyramimonadaceae; genus Cymbomonas; species Cymbomonas tetramitiformis. The sequence goes on from LGRX02006097.1 coordinate 3,558, forward strand.
GTGCTTGAATCCCTGCGATTCGAGGGATGTTGGGTTGCCCAGGTGTTAGATGGCCGTTCCGACGGCCTCAATGCAAACTGCGTGCAGGCCACCTCGGCAGGGCAGAGCACGCTTGATGCCTTCATGGTAAGCACGCTCGATGCCTTCATGGTGAGCACGCTCGATGCCTTCATGGTAAACGCCGATGCCTTCATGGTGAGCACGCTCGATGCCTTCATGGTGAGCACGCCGGATGCCTTCATGGTGAGCACGCCTCGATGCCCATGGTGAGCACGCCGATGCCTTCATGGTGAGCACGCTCGATGCCTCATGGTGAGCACGCCGGATGCCTTCATGGTGAGCACGCTCGATGCCTTCATGGTGAGCACGCTGATGCCTTCATGGTGAGCACGCTCGATGCTCATGGTGAGCACGCTCGATGCCTCATGGTGAGCACGCTCGATGCCTTCATGGTGAGCACGCCGATGCCTTCATGGTGAGCACGCTGATGCCTTCATGGTGAGCACGCTGATGCCTTCATGGTGAGCACGCTGATGCCTTCATGGTGAGCACGCTCGATGCCTTCATGGTGAGCACGCCGATGCCTTCATGGTGAGCTCACACGCTCGATGCCTTCCATGGTGAGCACGCCGATGCCTTCAGGTGGTGAGCACGCTCGATGCCTTCATGGTGAGCACGCTCGATGCCTTCATGGTGAGCACGCTCGATGCCTTCATGGTGAGCACGGTCCTGAAAGCTTTCCGGGAAGACAGTACAGCGGCTCGCAACTGTACCCCCTGCAACGTGGGCCACACCCTCTGTTGGTGGCTGAGTGCACGGATCTGAATGGTAGAAGCCATAGAAGGCTCTCCCATGAAATGCAGTTCATCGGCCGCTTGCTGGAAACCGCTGACTCGGTTGATGACGGGCTCTCGCCTGTGGAGCGGCATGGGAGGTGTGTGGCCAGGATCGAAGGAGGGCGGATGCACCAGGCCAACGGGATACTGTTGTGCAACATCATCCTGGCCGCTTTGATGCAGTGCCATCCGATGGTGCGCGGCCCTTGTGGGTGCCACGTGGGTTGCCTCCTGATTCCCTCTCAATCTTGCGGTTAAACGGATGCCAAATGTCTTTTTTACAGAACTCGGGTGACGTGGCGCATCCTCTTGAATCCCCTTCACCAATGCCCAGTGCCGCCTCACACATATCGTGTTTGGCTTGGGTGGGTGCCAACAGATGTGTATGAGGACGAGGACAGTTCGTTCGAGGCGCCGAGAAGCAGTAAAAGGGCTCGTGCAAACTAAACCCAGGTACCCAGTGCTGCAGCATTTGCCACCTATTTGTTCCATTAGCATAGTTAGTCATCACAAGTGGCAGGCCGGCTGTGCAACACCATCCTTTCGCATTGCACGTATGTGACGAGGGCAGCTGGGTTGTCATAGCTATCACCTTGGACGACTCCGGGAGGAATGCCGGTGATTCTAACTTCCGAATCAGTGCAGCGACAGGAGGGATTCTAAGAACGAAGATGCATGCAGCCGGCAGAGGTGCTGGTCGCGATGCTATATGGGCACTTGGGAGTCTAGAGAGCATGCAGCTGGCAAAAGTGCAAGTGAGATTCTAGGCACCGGCGCCTTCAGTAAAGACACCGACTGCTAGTATTTCCATGTATTATTGAATGTTGTGATATCCCAGAAATAGTTGGGCTACAAAGGCAATCCATACATATAGGAGTGGATCACTATGGTCGGTCATCCAAAATTTAGGCCAACCGGACACCAATAGCGTACGATGTTTTCCACGTGTCAATAAAGAGTCGAACTCCCAGATTAATTTGACGATGGGAACCCAATATTTTCACATTTTTTTGATCAGTTGTGCCATTTTGTAGCATACGTCTCTGTTTGGTATTAACTACTAGCAGTCAACAAGCCATTACATTCGGCTGTACAATGTTTAAAATGTATCCTGCCGTGGGCTGAGCCAATCATGCTAAGGAGTTAGCGGGCTGCTCTTGGGACCGAACAGACCTGCATACCAGCCCGAAAATCGGTGACCGAATTTTTAAATGATGGGGGGCAAACGGTGCGATTGCTGCTGATTGTATTTTCACATCCACCCAGTAATGTCACGCTTGTGCAATTTACATTAACGTAAACATACGGGTGGCCGTACAAAAGGATTTATACTCCCAGTCATGCAGGAGCACAGTGACAGTAACAATAAAGGATGTGCTCCTGCACGTATGTTCCCGCCGTGCCCCTGCAAGATAGTAGGGCAGGCCTCCGGAGGGATCCGGAGCGGTCCCATTTTTTTGGTCACGTGGTCTTTTGTTTTGTCGCGTCGCAAAAAGATTCGGTTTCCCAGACCACGTTTCGCAGCTTTTCCAAAAATATGGTGTTTTTCATTTCGTTTCCCTTATAGGAACGAAACAGGTTTCGGGGGTGACATATCACCACATGGCACACAGCCTGGGCTGTCCCTCAAAGTGTATGGCGTTGGAAATTTTCGAAAATTTTCTGTCGATCTCATCCGTCCTACCTTGATTCTGTCGACCGCCTCGCGCGTAACCGGCCAATCAGTGATGCGATAGCATCTGATTCATACCTTGAATATGGGTCGTATAAAGCGGAATAACAAATTATGATTTGGACGCAAACGTGCTCAACGTGACCGATCTTATCCATCCTGCCTTGATTCTATTGATCGCCTCGCGCGTAATCGGCCAATCAGTGATGCGATAGCATCTGATTCATACTTTGAATATGGGTCGTATAAAGCGGAATATCACATTACGATTTAGGTTTTAATTTTTCCGGGAGCAAATTTTGATTGTTTTTGGAACAATTAACTTTTGATTTTCCCCGTAACAATGAATTTTGGCTACGGACACGCATATTCAGGGTTAGTGAGAGTTTATGGGGTTTATCCAGTAGCCAGGCACCCTTAAAACCTAACACTAAACCCTAGATATGCTTTCCCGTAGCCAAAGTTCATTGTTACGGGGGAAATCACAAGTTGATTGTTCCGGAAACAATCAAATTTTGCTCCCAGAATAATATAGTTCCTTTTTTCTTTGCACCCTCGGCGCACTAGGAATAGGACATATCCCCACCCCTTTCCAGTGATTTCCAGCACGGACCACCAGGACCAGGGCGGCAACCGGAAAACCCCCGTAGTTTCCGCCGGATTTTCAAAAACAATGGACAGCGCTTCCGCAGGAAATGCCACAGCCGGCACTGACTAGTCAACAGCGACGGTTGCGAAGGACCGACCGACATTCCCACGAATAAAGGTTCGCCGCGGCTCTGGGTGCGCGTCGAGCACAAGTCTTAACACGCGTTCCCGAGCCACCGGCCTCCAAATCCTCATCCACATACGACGACGTATGTAATATGACAACAAAGAAGACTAAAAACTACAACTTTGGAGCGGGCGCGTGGTTGAGGAGCTATCCTCCCAACGCAGCCTACTGCCTCCGCAGACCCAGGTGCAAAGATACAAGGGACGTCTTGAATAAACAACAAGACAGAGCCAGGGAAAACTCAGCTGGCGCACCCGCCCGGAGATGCTACAGCGGGCACTGACTACTCAACACCGATAGTTGCGAAGAACCAAGGAACGACATGACCTGGTTTGGGCGTCCTACCACGGCTCTGGGGGCGCGTCGAGACAAGGTCTTAACACGCGTTCCCGATCCACTGGCCGACAGACATTCCCACGAATAAAGGTTCGCCGCGGCTCTGGGTGCGCGTCGAGCACAAGTCTTAACACGCGTTCCCGAGCCACCGGCCTCCAAACCCTCATCCACATACGACAACGTATGTAAAATGACAACAAAGAAGACTAAAAACTACAACTTTGGAAGGGCGCGTGGTTGAGATGAGGAGCTATATATCCTCCCACCGCAGCCACCCTTGCAAGCAAGCGCCGCACACCACAAAGGCAGATCCGACTTGCGTGCGGGAACGGGCGCGTGGTTGAGGAGCTATCCTCCCAACGCAGCCTACTGCCTCCGCAGACCCAAGTGCAAGGAAACAAGGGACGTCTTGAATAAACAACAAAAACAGAGCCAGGCAACCTGCTACCGGCGCGTGGTTGAGGAGCTATCCTCCCACCGCACCCATGCAAGCAAGCGCCGCACACCACAACTACAGATGCGACTTGCCTGCGGGAACAGGGCGCGTGGTTGAGGAGCTATCCTCCCAACGCAGCCTACTGCCTCCGCAGACCCAGGTGCAAGGAAACAAGGGACGTCTTGAATAAACAACAAAAAACAGAGCCAGACAACCTGCTACCGGCGCGTGGTTGAGGAGCTATCCTCCCACCGCACCCATGCAAGCAAGCGCCGCACACCACAACTACAGATCCGACTTGCCTGCGGGAACAGGGCGCGTGGTTGAGGAGCTATCCTCCCATCGCAGCCTACTGCCTCCGCAGACCCAGGTGCAAGGAAACAAGGGACGTCTTGAATAAACAACAAAAACAGAGCCAGACAACCTGCTACCGGCGCGTGGTTGAGGAGCTATCCTCCCACCGCACCCATGCAAGCAAGCGCCGCACACCACAACTACAGATCCGACTTGCGTGCGGGAACAGGGCGCGTGGTTGAGGAGCTATCCTCCCATCGCAGCCAACTACCTCCGCAGACCCAAGCATATTTGAGTCGTGGAAGTGGTCATATATACATAAACACATAAATCCCGTCCGTTCCGATCATGGGTCAACGCCCGCCGCGGGAACACTCTATACGCCCGCAGGATGGGAAACGGGTGCTGCTTGAATTTGCTCAAAGGCTGCTGCACACTGCCGCACCTTTGATGGGACGTCGGATTTGCTTGGCGTGAAGGTGTTGGCGAACGAGGACCCGCAGGAGGCTATCGCGGACTTCAACGGGCGGTTTTCCAGACATGCAAATATAACTTATCATAGTAAGTTGACATACGTTTTGTGCCTAAACACCCAAGTTATGACGCGCTTCGGCACCCCACGTTCCGCTTGGTGCCCCGAGCGCCGCGGGATGCGCGATAGTGATTTTGCCGCAAATGAAGCCGTGTTCAGCTACGAAAGGTTCGAATGTTCTCTAGCAGACTACCGTATTTGAGTTAATATATTCAGATAAGACATCCACACCGGAGGTTGGCGCCGCCCCTCGCGGCATCGCACATAGCGGAAACATGATTGATAATAGGTATATGTCACCCTGAATTATGCAAAATGTTGCGTTATGCGTTACACTACATACGTATATACATTTGTTTTGGTATTCTATGCCCGGCTAGTGTCACCGCGATGATATATTCTCTAGCTAGAAAAGCGAGCTAAATCTTATTCACGCAAAGTCGAGCTTTCAAAGTGCGCAGTTCTATCCGTCTTGCCATTGTGAGAAATCAAAATCGGCTTTGTGGAATCTTTGCGATCATGCGTGATCGTGGATAATACTTGTCTCGCTTCATCAAAAGAGACTAGCCCGTAGACATCTTGGAGCTCGATACCGCGACCAGATACCCTTATCACCGGCAGGTGCAGAGGATTTGAGTGAACCACTTTTGGATCCGGGTTGATTTGCCCGGTCGATCAACGGAAGATGGTGGTTGAAGAATTCGCATCGATGGCTTTTGGGAAGGTTGTGCAACATGGGTTGTGCCAATGGCGACCGCGGAAGGTGGTTTAGATTCCGATGGTGACATATCAAGCTTTCTCCGAATATTTTCACTGGATGTCCCTGGCATCGTGTCCGCCACAAAAAGTCAGGCATGTGATGATGATATCGGGTTCAAGTAGCTTACCATGTGTATACCATCGATACAAGCATGCAATAAAATATGTATACATGTGCACGCACTCGATTACGATTAATTGGCTTGGTTCGAATAAACGCAAGGTACCTGGGTTATTTACGCGTCCCGATGTGCACGAACTCGATCTAGGGTCTTCCGTCTTTTTTTGGCAGACCGTGTTTCATTCGGTACGGCACTAGGTGATTTCTCGCTGGTTAACAAAGTTTTCTCCTTCTCCACAAACCTTCTCACACGTTCCGCGGTCAGACGCCGCTTTCTGGCGGATGCATGCTCATTAGGTGGGCTGCTTAGTAGGGTCTTGTCCTTTGGGGAGGTGGCGGGAGTGGACGTAGTGGCAACACGGGTGGAGGTTCCGCGGTCAGACGCAAATATTCTTAGTGAGGTGGCGGGAGTGGACGTAGTGGCTGGAGGCGGGGCGCACAGTGAGTGGCGCCTCACTCAACGAATGTGCGGCGGGTGTGGAGAGGATGGCGGGAGTGGAAGCGGGGATGGAAGGTCCAGAATCTGCAGGCGACTTCTCGCTAGTGAACAAGGGTTTCTTCTTCTCCCGAGACCTTTTCATACGTTCCGCGGTCAGACGCCTCTTTCTCGCAGATGGACGCTCAGGTGGGCCACTTAGTGGTTTGACTTTTGGGGAGGTGGCGGGAGTGGACGTAGTGGCGAGGGTGGAGGCGGGGCGCAAATGTTCAGTGAGTGGCGCCTCACTCAACGAATGTGCGGGGGGTGTGGAGAGGATGGCGGGACGAGTGGAAGCGGGGCCCGAAGGTCCGGAAACTGCAGGCGACTTCTCGCTAGTGAACAAGGTTTTCTTCTTCTCCCGAGACCTTTTCAGCCAAATACGCACGACGAAGTTACAAGTCATCAATGAAATCATGTTAAGTTATTTCAAAGTCCTAAGAAATTATGATTTAATTTCGACTTATGTTATCTTCTCGATACGCGGATACGAAAATAGTTACGCAAAGTACACAATACAAGGGAGGTGCATGGCAAGAGCATATACTCAAATACTTCAACGATCACAACACATAGCCAAATACTTCAATATATCCATGCTAAACGACATATACAACCAAGTGCTTGCATATGACTATTATCACTTCATTACACGAGGCTCACGGTAAGGTTTCACCAAGAATGTACGTTGTACCTCTTTGAGGTAACTAAGGGGGCTTTGTCTACTCTCATCATCGGTGAATCGTATAACGGAAGAAGGATAGGTGAATCTCTCGCCCTTGCTCGTGATGAGATTGGAGCAATGTAGGCGAGCCCCTTGCACGACAACAACATGTTCACTACACCTATCTTTGCTATCGATGTCAAAACCACATGTTCTCTTTTCCATTGGGCATTTGTCATAAATGAAGTTGGGATTCAAAGTGCCTACTATGAGCAAGTAGCATGTGTCGAAATTGCTCTTCCCTAGCACTCGATGCCTTCTAAGCATCCTAGGAAGCAACTCTCGCACACTAATCTTTTTTAAAGTCAAGCGCTCATCCTTTTAAACATTGCAAGACCACTTCCTTGCGAAAAGTGTCGTCCTCAAAAGAGGCTAAGGTCTTCATTGTGCAAAGCGAGGGCACTCTAAGATTCATCGGAGGAGGAGCGCAAGGGTGAGCAACCCTCCATTCATGAAGCGCCTCACTCGATACGAAGGTTGTAGTGCGCACGTGGGTTCAAGGAGCATTCATGGTTGAAGCGCGCAAGCACTATAGGGAGGGAATGTCGAAGTAGACTACGAGAATCAAGTGCCCCTTCACTTTGCTCCCCAAGAATTGATTTGTAGATAACTTCGAGAGCAAAGGGAGAGCATCCCCTTCCTAAATTAGAATCAACAACACCCTTCTTCGAAACCTTGCAAGCACTCTTAACAATGTTAAAGGAAGAAGGAGACGTGTTCTCGTCACTTGCCTCACGTGGCCTTTTCTTTGAAGTTTTGCGCTCGAGACTAGTTCGTGAGCAAGCGAATATTACTTGGGAAGCCGTTCTATTTTTGAAATCGCGCTCAAGATTCTGATTCATCAACCACCTTTCAATGCTCCTAGGAGAGATCTCTTTCAACGAAGGTATTCACGCACACAAGATTAAGGCAATCACGTAAGTACCTACGTCGCGCAAAAAAGAAGGCAAGAAAAACGAACGAAGCCGCCCAACGAACTCAAATACAACTGAAGAGTATAAACGAACTGCAAAATATCGATCGCCCTCCTTGCGTTGCTGTATTTGAATATCGGATACTGTATGTCGGAACAGTTTTCCGTTGCAGAGTTCGATACAGTGAACAGTCACAGTGCACAGCAGTCCAGTGTTTAACAGCAGCAGTACGACTTGTACTCTATGCTCCGTCTCACTGAAGAATGGATTTCGTTGCCCTTGCATGTACTTATACAATACTGTAGAAAATAGTCGAGAGAGTGTCGACTGTCGAGAGTCAGAGTGTGCAGTCGTGTGTCGTGTCACGTGTCATCTCATTTGTGGCTGCACATCTGAATTTGCGATTTTCGATTCGACTGTCATGGTCACGTCAGCATGCCATGCCATGCCATCTCACCATCGCATTTCGCATGGGAATCATAGCCGATTTCTTTTTTAGGCCGCGGCACTTCAGACTTTTGTCATGACTCGAGACTCGAGGAATTTTCATGGTGATTGTGATAGTCGCGACGAAAATAAATATTGTTGCGAAAAAACAAGTCTGCTGGACCGCAGGCCCGTGACCCCGTAAGTCACTGTTCAGCGGCGGTTGTGTTCGGTATACTAACGTACACCAAACATAGCATAACTTTGCATATGCATTCTAATAGGTGTTGGGAACAAGATATCTTTCGCGCGAGCAAGATCCGTGCACAATTTTGGACGCTGGACGGTTCTTGTGAGGCGGGGTAATGGGCGCAATTCGAGCCAGCCATCTCGACTCGCGCCCAGCAGGGACGCATAATGCACAGCACGCGCATATCATGCATAGCATATGACCATGAGGAACACATAATGAGCGTCTAAGAGTGCAGTGTCACCTCAAGCGGAAACGCGGATGTACACAGCGTCCACGTTTCCGCTAGGGTTTCTTCCCCCATCCGCGCGCTCACTTGCAAACGAGCAAGCGCATCGGATGAGGGAAACGTGAGCAAAAATAGTATTTCATATTTGTTGTCTTCCATGAATAAATTGCACAGACTGGACGGTCAACCGCACATCTCGCTGTGGGCTGACGCGTTCATTTGGGGGTGGCGGGCGGATTTTCAGGATTTTGAAACCCGCAATAGTTGCGATATAGGTTATCAATCTTTGTGAAACTGGTACCCACATACTAAGTATAAATGTGTGATATTATTTTATAGCAAAAGGATGCTTAGATTAATGTACCATACCAGTAAATCTTTACTTCGCTGGACAGGGGCACACTGCGGGAGAGAAAGCGTTCCGACTTAAGTTAAAACTGCATATTTAACAAATCACAATTAAACATGGAAGCGACTTCAGACGTAGACGTCAAACATGAGTCTACAATCTAGAATCTTTAAAACCCAAAACGTGGCACGACGCGACGCGACGCGACGCAGCTCGCGCGTCTGTCTATCTCAATCACTATCGAATATTATAATCATATTGATATTGATATAGATAAATATATGGGCAATTCCGAATTCCAATTCGACTGTATCGTCCGACATGGCTCGCGCGTCTGTCTTGGATCGAGACCATTACCTTGCGATCGATCCGCCTAGTACATGTCAGCGTTACAGATTTGCGAAACAGCATACATACATGGGCAATTCCGAATTCGACTGTATCGTCCGACGTGGCTCGCGCGTCTGTCTTTGATCGAGACCATTTACTGTACAGGATAGCGTAACATGTCATGCGTTACATGACAGCGTTGCAGATTTGCGAAATAGCATACATATATGGGCAATTCCGAATTCGACTGTATCGTCCGACGTGGCTCGCGCGTCTGTCTTTTGACCAACGTAGTTAGGGCCCCCCCCCTCGCGCCTAACGGGCGCCCGAACGCCGAACGGAGCGAGGGGGGGGGGCATTAATCTATATTATTAAGCCGCCTAAGATGCTCTTTTCAGCCTCCCGATTCAAAAGATGCCGATATGATGCATCGTGTCGGCTGTCTGGCTCCAAAATTTGGGAGCGTCGGCTGTCGCGACATGTCGGGCTCCACCTTTTGTGACGAGCGCTCTTGGCATCAACTCGACTGACCAATCGTATTCACAGTACCGTATTAAAATCGTAAATTTTTCTTACCGGATTTGGTTTTTGCCTCATGCATTGGTTGAATGAGCTCGAATCAATGAACATCAACTTTAAGACTAAAAATCAGGTTATCGTCCGATTGAATCTTCGATAGTTGCGGGCGTCAGATCCGGATATTTCCTGGAACTTCATCGTCACTGTTTCATAATGAGGTGCTCCCAGTTTCATGGAATCAGCGGTGATGCCGAATGCCGCGGACCCGCGTATGACGGTATGAGTTTTGACCGAGCACCCGTTCCAAATACGTTCCGCGCCTGCCAACGATAATTCATTATTCACCAGGAGCGCCCACCCTGCACTACTGCACTGCACGCAGACCTGATTTGCCTGCTGCCCCAGCTTTATACTTTTCACTATTTTTCACTTTTGACTATTTTTGATTGTTTATGTGTAAACTGAAAGCGCGATTTGTGGGCGTGTCGGGGATTGTGCAGGTTGCCCGTGAGATTCAAAGCTCCACTTTACGGTACGTTGGTTCCTAGCTCTCAGTTTTCCCGTTTCCCCGATGCTGTTTGTAGTTGTACGGCTGCTTCACAAGTGGTCCCGACCGTATTTGTGGGTATAACGTTCTTTTGGAAGTTCTCGATTTTGCACATTTCTGCGGCAATTTCCGCGACTGAGTCGATTTTGCATCGGTTAGCATCTATTGGTTATAATGCCATTTCTATGTAGCGTCATTTCATTAGCTCACACGTTGGAGCGTTCAATCGAGCTTCCGCTATACCCCCCGTGGTGCGAGGGTATATCGGAAGCGCGCAAGAGTGTGAGCATTCATATTCCGTCCCCGCTTTAACTAACTCAAAGCCATTAGAAAGATACAAGCGAAAATCCCTCCGGAGTCCCTTTTACTTGGAACAAAGCGCTACGCATGCGGGCATCAGATTGTTGAGAGTGGCTGACTTGATCTCAAGATTGTTGGTACCCCCGTAATACCAATAATCTTGGGAATAATATGTGAACCATATGCGTGCTTAATAGTACGCAGATAGTTCATATGCATCAGATAGTTCATATGCTGCCAGCCCTTTTCGCCTTTACCGCGACGAAAAACTTGATGGAAAACTGCGAGAGGCGAAAGTGTGCCTCAACGGGGAAAATATTTCCGATCGACCGCTCCGAATCGTTGAAATCGCATTTTCGGCGATTCTGAGCCGTCATCGCGATTTCATGTCCCATCGCATCGCGAAGCTCAAGTATCAGTATCGCGTATGTGAGTAGAGCGACTCCCAGAGTCACTCTGGGCGTCTGGGGCCCTGAGAAAAAAATGTGATCGATCGGCGATCGATCCTTGACCCCTTACCGCTTACGTGTAAGGGATCTTTGACCCCTTACCGCTTACGTGGTTTACGCGTATTTTACGAGGATTCTTCACCCCTCTTTTTACGCGTATTGCGGATAAAGCGACTTCCAAAAATCACGACATGACATCACGAAAAATGTTCTAAAATGCTTGGGTACAAAATATATATTAGAATCTAAAATTATAGCTGATCCCGACACACGATAGCGATACAGGATATTCCTACGGGTAGTAGCTAGTTAAGTTCATGTTTACTAATTTGCGCGGATTAAATACAGCACTGCACAGCCCGTAACACTATCCAGCGGAAAATATTCCCTTGGGGGATCCACATAAAAATGAATGTGTATCTGATAATATGTTTGTTTGTATGCTTGGTGATGGTCTGACTTAGTAACAGAATCCCGAGTGTGCAGTTCAGTAATGCTGTACCCACTGAAAAGGAAAAAAATAAACAAAATGTTCACTGACCGGCAAATACTGGAGACTTTATTTCAGCAACTTTATTCATGGCATTAGCACCGCAGTCTGGCAAGAACAACAACATGCACGCATATAATTACAATGGTTGCAAAGACAACACGCTTCGCGACTTGTTAAGTAGTCAAAGTCAGACCAGTCACACAAGCGACCTCTGCTTTTTACCAGCCCCTATATATCCAGCTAAGCAATCCCAAGCGCAGGAAAATTAAACATCTAACTTTTGGCTCAAAATGTCCATCACCTTTCCGAAGTCCTCCTGCACCTGCACAGGAGGATTTGCGTATGTGCTGGCGAATCCCTCAATTTCTTTGGAATGGTATGCAATTTTGGAGCCAGTGAACTTCAGGCCGTGCGCGGTGGAGATCACTACGGTGCGGTCGCTGGGCGCAATGGTGCCTGACTCTCGCAATTTGATCAACGCCGCCAACGCCACACCTGAAATTTCCCACCACAGCTTCCTCAGTCAGCGCTCCCTACGTATACTGTAGCCTTCCTTCTCTACATCTGTTTATCATGGAAGCATATCAACAATATGTTGGTCAAGCAGTCCTGTCCAGCTTCCTGGCTGGCAACTCTGGACGGGTAGAGCTCACCGGTGTGAGGACAGTTGAACATCCCCGTCATGTCTGCTCGTGCAGCGGCGTCCATCAGCTCCTCCTCCGAAGCCTCCTCGACGATGCCGTCGCACTCCGATAGGGCATACATCGCCCGATCGATGGAAACGGGGTCACCGATCTGGATCGCCGACGCAAAAGTGTCTTCCGCTCGCATGGGCTCGTAGTTCTCGAACCCCGCCTTGTAAGCACGGTAGAGTGGGTTCGCGTTTTGCGCCTGCGTGCAAACCCGTCATGAACCTTGAAGCAGATCTCTGCAGAGGGTTGTATTCAGAACTGGCGGAGGCGGGCCGAGCAGCTCAAGTCGCAGCAGGGCGCAGGCTAAGTGGTTACCCAAGCAACACTCAACCAAGCCCAATCCAAAGTGGTTCTACGCTCACTGTGCCACAAACTTCGCGCTTCAGGCGTCATCGAAGGCTTTCCGAGGTCCACCGTCTCGGTGCTAACGTGGCAGCCTTCTCTGTGCGAGGGAGGTTACCTGTGCAACTACCATGCGGGGCACGCGATCCGTAAGACCGAGTTCTTTGCACATTTGGAAACCCTTGAAGAAGGCATACACATTTCCCAGGTTGCCACCGGGAATGATGACCCATTCGGGCACTTCCCAGTCGAACTGCTGGCAGATTTCAATTGCGGCCGTCTTCTGGCCCTCCAGACGCATGCTATTCAGGCTGTTTGCCAGGTAGATGGGGAGCTCCGCGGTAACTTCACGGATCAGTCGCATGCAGCCATCGAAGTCCGTGTCTATGCTAAGAACCAGCGCGCCGTTCGCGATTGGTTGCACAAGCTGCGCAAGCGAAATTTTTTCCGCCGGAAGGAACACTATGGAAGGAATAGCCGCCGCCGCAGCATACGCTGAGAGCGCCGCGGAAGTGTCTCCCGTGGAGGCGCAACCAACCGCCAATAGCGGTTTCCCCATCTTCCGTAACCTGTTCACTTGGCTGACCAGGACCGTCATGCCCAGATCCTGTCCGTACCCCGGCCGGAAAGCACTAAGCCTATACGGAAGGAGCGTTACTGGTACGCGAGAGCGAAAAGAACACGCCCCACCGATCTGCGGGTCTTCGAGTTTCCAAACTCCAAAACGCTGGGATATGAAACAACTACGGCCAAAAGACCAAGCTTTTCACCACAGAGCAAGGCAGTGGATTCGAGTAAACGTTTATGGCACCGCAATAAACATTCATGCTTCACTGCATAACAACTTGTTTCCTACACGGGGCGCCACACTTGACCTGTTGCGAGTGCGCCCTGAGGCCGTCGTTACAAAGCTGCATAACGACGCCGAGGCAGGCGGAGCCACCGGTGCACCCATTGCTTGCGTGGCTGTGAGAAACTGTGCGAGATTTTCAAACAAACCACTATGGGAGAGCATTCATATTCGCTCGTGCATCGTAGCAGTGCACTTCAATGTCACCCAATCTTGTATTTCGACCGGTTGAGGCTCCACACGTTGCAAGGGTGAACAGTTTGCTATGAAGATTCTATCGCATAATGAAGTAGGGGAGTGGAAGTACCTTGAATGATCCGGTATGACTGTTACCGCACTGCTTCACCCAAAGCTCTTCCATCCCGAGTTCCTTGCCGAAGCGCTCGGCCCAGAATAGATTCGAGTTGCCCTCAAACATACTCACGATATCCTCATTGGCGATGCCCTGTCGCAAAACGATACATACACCAGAGGTCTTACACTCTGTGCTCCCAGAAAAAGTGGCTCGGGCACATGCCACAAGTATGGCCACAACAAAGCAGGCAAAATAACAACAGCGAGGAGCGCGATCCCACCGGGAGCACCCATTCTTTCTTGCTCCATACTCCTGATCCGTATGGCCAGCTCGTCTTTCCGACACGCTCATCGAAAAGTGCTTTCCAATATTCAGGTGGGTAGATAGACAAGGCCTCCATATCATGTTGAACATCCAGAAGACCACCTGGACAAACCTCACCCTTGTATTCAGACCTGCTGTTTCAAGAAATCACGTGAATGAGGTTCAGCTTTAAGTGAAAGGGTTTCATTAGGCCCCAACATAAAACTTAGAAGCCGGCAATGAGTGCTGTAATACGATCTTCACCATAAACGAACACTTGGTTGTTGCGGCGAACTTTGCAAGATATGCAACGGGCGTTCCAGTTGAAGCGGCGCGTACCGTTTTTGCTACGATAGATCACCTCGTCAAGACTGTACTGCTCATTGGGGTCAGAAGTAGAAGTGCTGAAAGGCACGTATTTCGCGTTGAAAAGATTGCTCTTCTCCAAAGGGGCTGCAGGGGCAGAGATGAGCACACTCTGTAAGCACTTCAGAAGTTTACAGCAATCACAACCATCCGTGCAAACAAGGACAGAATGCTACCTCGCCTTTGCGCTTCCTTCTTCACGTCTGTCGCACGGGTAACAAGTGTTTCCCGACCAGCTGACCTCTGAATTTTATGTGTTTTTTGGTTCGATTTCGGCAGGTCTGTGAAACTTGCTCCTAATCCAAGGGCACAAGCCTTATTCATGCTGGCTGAGTACATTCTTCTCACACTTCAGAAAATAAATCGAGCAATGTATTTCCTGGAAAAACGCCGCGTAGGTAATCTCTCAGCAACAACTCAAACGTCGAATGAAGCAAGGTTGAACGCAAAGGTTGAGCTGGATGAACGTTGCAGTGCACGTTTGGATCTTTTCCTTACTTTGGTCGTACTCGTCATCGCAGTTTTATCTGCCTCGAAAATTTTAAGCCATCTGTTGTCACCACTTGTCCACGTAAGCAATTCGGCTCACGTTGACCGCTAAAGAATCTTTTTTACTGTGGCCGAATCAATTAAAATCGGCATCCGCACGTGTGCTGTGTCGTTACTGTTCTCGCCTAGTCGCCTTACGCTTATCGATTCTCGCTATAAAAGACATTAATCGAGGGCTCCACATCGTCTTCACTCCTCTCACAGCTCCGAGGTCCGAGGTCGAGTCATCGTGGGCGTCATCGTCAACGCAAGTACGCAACGTCATCGTCAGGGCTCAGGCGCGCAGTCACAGAGAACTGTTAGCATGCGCTATAAAAAACAATCACTGCACTAGAATTTGCAGAACCAGGTATGGCAGGTAAGCGTCTAATCGATGATGCCACGTGGCAGATTTAGATCAGTTTTAGTGTTTTTGCTAAATTCCAATTTGACAATTTGGAATTTCACAGGAATGAGCGAAGGAATATCCTATCGCTAGGACTATGAGTTCTGTTCTTCCAGTTCTATGAGTGTTCTATGACCCTTCGACGGTTATAAATACGACGATCGACGATGCATCGTTGATCGTGACACGATGCAATCGAGTGTGCAGTCTGTAGATGTCTGCAGTGTGAGTGTCATGTCAGTGACACTCACTAGGAGAACACGAACAGGACTCAATTGTTGGCATATAATTTATAAATCGTTATGTATAAATCTATGTATCTATTAATAGTATCTCTGTCAGTCTGTCTTTAATAGCTCTTACCCGGTGCCGGTGTGTAGATCTTCCAACGTGTCATATGACTAATTTGCCCCGATTTCTCCGAGAAGCCAAATGCAAGTCGATCAATCGAACGTCGAGAGGCATAACGATAAGTCCCCTCCAAAAGATACTCGTGAAGGTATCGAGCAGATAGACCTAGCAGTAGATGAGTTTGCGTGTCACGACCAGAAACTGTGAACGCGGCTCATGTCACCGAGCAGATCAAACTAATTCAGAAAACTATGAATGTCGTGAGCCTGTCCGCTCGTCCGCCGGCAAAACCGTGTGTATAATTTTCAACAGGCCTGGCTGAGAAACGTGTGTGCAATATAAATATCCGACATACACGATTTAGTATAAATTATGAATTATACAACGATTATTCTTTGTTTCGCTCTCGCGTCTCTGTTCAGAATTCTAGCGCTACAGTATACACTAAGCTTAACCTAGTTCTGTGTTTAACACTCCCTGCAAACCTTGAGCCGCACGCAGCGTGGCCGTCCCACTATGTTTCCCAGATATGAGTTTCCTTTCACGAAGGGTCACTTTCACAGACTCTCAGTTTCGATCTTGCATGTTTGCTTTGTGTTGTCCCTTGCGGTTATGTGGGCTAATGCCATGCCGAAAGAAACCATCCCACTTCCTTACGCCAACGACATCCAACGCGCCGAGGTTTTGGGCGATGGCAATCGGGCGCCCCAGTCACCCTTGATATATTTTGCGCTTCGGCGAGTCACACCTCATCCTAATTCTAGTTTTGGACATGACGAAGTGGTTATGCGTGTCGTGGATCCCTCTGACCTTGCTTCAACCTCTGAAAGCCAACGTCCAGATCCATCGGGAACGCATACACTGATAGAAAAGGCTAATATATATTATATATTAGACTGGCGGAAGCACTAGCAGGGAGTGACACCGCAATTCACTGCAGACTAAGATGAGATAATAAAATAACTTTGAGGTTTTATTATCGCGGAACGAACTGGCGGAAGCAAGCTGACGTGGCACCTCGGGTCAAGGGGTGATCAGAGAGAGTGTGACTGTCACAACTATGAACACGCTTAGAAGGGGTCCCTCGGGCAACCCCGAAAGGCCTGTCACACCCCCCATATTCAGTCACGCTACCGCAGCCCATGTCAGACCCCACCGCAGTTGCCCCCATCGCGCCCGTCTCAGCCGACAGCAAACGCCCCAGCCATGACCCCCTTTTTTCAGTAATTGTCATTTCCCCCTCAGTCACGGTCCTACCCCAGTTCATTGTCCGCTCGAGCGCCCGGAGCATATCACGTTCACCCTCCTGCTCAGATCGCCCTCCCAGTTTAAATCATGCACGACGCCTCGCCAAGCGCTACATCGACGTCGCCGCGACCAGCCCGTGCCGATCCGCGAGAACCGCAGAGCGTCGAGCACGACATCACGCGAAGTGACATCACGACACGACCACACATGACGTCTCGGCAATGCATGACGGGGCAAACGCAAGCGCGCGTTGACACCAAACGCCGCTGTCACTGGGAACCAATGGTCACAGGGCATCCGAAACGACAATGGCATTCACGGACTTTCACTATGCTCGCTTGAGTATTTAGCTAGCTCTGCTTTCGAAAAGTTAGATCCGAACCTTTCAAAACCATTCCGCGGTATAGTGATATTTGCCTCTTGTGGCCTAGTATTAAATGTGATATTTGCATACATATACTTTGAATCCACTTGAGAGCTTTGTCACTAGCAGTTTGTAAGAGTCAGGTTCGGATCCCCAGAGTGCCGTCACGCCACTCTGACGTATGTGCGAAGTCGTGACGTTGTGCTTGTTTTATCTGTGAATTGCCCCCTGTGTTGCTCGTTTGCCTTTCCGCTTTTCATGCTTCCATCTGAGCCTGAATTTACAGTCTGCGAGTGCAAGTTCGGCCCGCGCCCGTTTTGCGAATCCACGAGCCGGCGCGGCAGAAGCGCGTTGCCGCCTGGCATGTTTTACGTGGCATAGCAGTAGAAACGCATGTCACCGTTCCGCAGCGCTGGAGATCCTCAGCTGTCCGAAAACATTCGCGAATTCACAACACGCTCGCGAATTCCCGCAGAGGGGCATTTTTCCCGTTGAGCGCCTAGCGGCGAGATAGCCCGAAGCTGCGTTTGTCATAAATTCACACCCGCGACGGCGTATGTCACAGGCACTCTCAGCGGTATTCACGTGTGTGCACGATGCGCTCGGCCTTTTTGTGCCATATTTCGTACCAATTGCTTTGCGAATTCGAACCGCGCAGGGCTTGCTTGCCGAATATGCTCAAACCGGCGTATGTGACCGGCGTTTGGGAATGCACAACCGTAGCCGCGCCAACTCGAGCCGTGACACCTGACTTTCGCTGTTTGACGAGGTTGTAGCCGCACCCATGTTTTTCCCACAGTTTGTATGATGTTAACTTTTGTGAATTCGACCTGCGCAGGCTGTGGCAACGTTGAATTCCCCGAACGGACCTGTGTGACAGGTAGTTGTGGGAATTCACGGCTTACGGCGCGTCAGCGCGAGTCCAAACACCCGACTGCAACCTTTTGGCAGCATTGCAGCCGAATGTCTTTCCTTCAGTTTTCATTGTGTTTGTATTTGTGAATCCGACCCTTGTGGGCGTTGGCAACGGTGAATTCCCCGACGGGCCTGTATGACAGGTTGTGGGAATTCATGGTTGGCGACGCGCCAGCTCGGGTCTGGACACCT
This sequence comes from Cymbomonas tetramitiformis, assembly GCA_001247695.2. Classification (NCBI taxonomy): domain Eukaryota; kingdom Viridiplantae; phylum Chlorophyta; class Pyramimonadophyceae; order Pyramimonadales; family Pyramimonadaceae; genus Cymbomonas; species Cymbomonas tetramitiformis. Next base: position 22,176 of record LGRX02006097.1, read on the forward strand.
GACCCATGCCTTTTTGCCATGCGTGTGCTCGAAGCACGCCTTTGCCCGTAGTTTCTTTCATAATTGTCGACGGGAACTTGTGCTTGGTTGCTCGAAGGGCACCAACTTGGCCTTGTGGCAGGTTGGGGGCATTCACCACAGGAGCCGCTCGTGCTGCGACCTGGGCGCACGGCACGAGAGCCGCAGTGAATGCCCAATTGTAAAGTGTTGTTTTGTTCTGCTGGAACGGTATCACCTAACAGGGTGCCGAACCTCTTCGTTGGTTTTGAAATATTCCTCGGATCTCCTTTGTTGTCACTTGTGTGTGAACTCCTATGTGATGGCACCAGGCTCGCACGCGGAGTGACACGGCAGCCATATGCTCAGTGCACTTCAGGCCAGCTGGTGTATGCCTGACATTGGTTTTCAAACTTTGTAGCAGATTGGGTCAGCAACTTTTGTTGAGGGTGCTTCTGTTTTGACTCTTCAGCACGGGTACAGTGCTTCGCGGCCATGGCGCCTGAGACGCCAGCTTTGCGCAGTTCTGCAACCTTTCAGTGCCATGCCAACTGCGACACCTGCTTTCGGCCCTTCCAGCCATGCCTCCGGGCCAAAGCGGCTGTGCTCCTTTCCTTGCTTTTTCGGGTTGGGGGAGGCTCTGTATGGCTTGGTGTGCAGGTCCACGAAACCAACTTCACTGGTGGGTATCGACCCACAGCAAACGCACGTCACCCTCAAGCTCGCAGCCCACCGGCAGCAGTGACTCGCCGACTCCGCAAGCGCGCTCTTCCCTGCTCACTCTTATACCCCCTGTCTCCATTTCCCTGACTCCTGACTCCTGACTCTTGCCCTCACATGAAAGGCCTGACAAAGGCGCGTTCCGCCATGAAAGGCGCGTTCCGCCCTGTTTGCCCTGAAAGGCGCGTTTCGCCCAGACGGCGCACATCACCAGAATGGCGCGCATCACCAGGATGGCGCGTTTCGCCTGAAAGGCATGTTCACCTGAAAGGAGCGCTTCACGCGAAATGTGCGCGTCGCCTGAAATGCTTGATTCGCTGGTATGCGCCTGTCGCCTGAAACACGCGTATCGCCCGAAACGCTCGACTCGCCTGAACGACGCATACCGGCTGAAAGGCGCGTTTCGCCCAGACGGCGCACATCACCAGAATGGCGCGCATCACCAGGATGGCGCGTGTCGCCTGAAAGGCATGTTTGCCTGAAAGGAGCGCTTCACACGAAATGTGCGCATCGCCTGAAATGCCCGATTCGCTGCAATGCGCCTGTCGCCTGAAACACGTGTATCACCCGAAACGCTCGACTCACCTGAATGGCGCGCACCGCCTGAACGACGCACACCGGCTGAAAGGCGCGTTTCGCCCAGACGGCGCACATCACCAGAATGGCGCGCATCACCAGGATGGCGCGTGTCGCCTGAAAGGCATGTTCGCCTGAAAGGAGCGCTTCGCGCGAAATGTGCGCATCGCCTGAAATGCTTGATTCGCTGCAATGCGCCTGTCACCTGAAACACGCGTATCGCCCGAAACGCTCGACCCGCCTGAACGACGCACACCAGCTGAAAGGCGCGTGTCGCCCAGAATGGCGCGCATCACCAGGATGGCGCGTGTCGCCTGAAAGGCATGTTCGCCCGAAAGGCGCACTTCGCACGAAATTGGCGCGTCGCCTGAAATGCTCGATTCACTGCAATGCGCCCGGCGCCTGAAACACGTGTATCGCCTGAAATGGGCACATCGCCTGAAATGTGCGCATCGCCTGAAACGTGCGCATCGCCTGAAATGTGCGCATCGCCTGAAATGGGCACATCTCCTGAAATGTGCCCATCGCCTGAAATGTGCGCATCGCCTGAAATGTGCACATCGCCTGAAATGTGCACATCGCCTGAAATGTGCGCATCGCCTGAAATGTGCGCATCGCCTGAAATGTGCGCATCGCCTGAAATGCGCGCATCGCCTGAAACGCGCGTTTCAGCTCAGACGCTTGATTCGCCTGGAGCGCACACACCACCCTGAGACGCGCGGCAGCAGAGAGGTCACACGCGTCTTGCTTCACAACCCGTCCACCCTGAATTCAACCTTCTTCCCTCCCTTGCCAGCCTCGTGCAGTGGCCAGCAGCGCGTACCACGTCCAGTGGAGCGCAACCACTCCTGAAAATTTCAGGCTTCGACCGCGTGCAGTGGTCAGATCGCGTGCAGTGGTCAGAACAGCCTTCCTCCTCCCATGCCAGCCTCGTGCAGTGGCCAGCAGCGCGTACCACGTCCAGTGGAGCGCAACCACTCCTGAAAATTTCAGGCTTCGACCGCGTGCAGTGGTCAGATCGCGTGC
>LGRX02006098.1:0-43556 GCA_001247695.2 Cymbomonas tetramitiformis
CCCGTGAGGTGACATCTGGCGCGCCCGTGAAGTGACATCTGGCGCGCCCGTGAAGTGACATCTGGTGCGCCCGTGAAGTGACATCTGGTGCGCCCGTGAGGTGACATCTGGCGCGCCCGTGAGGTGACATCTGGTGCGCCCGTGAGGTGACATCTGTAGTGCGCCCGTGAGTGACATCTGGTGCGCCCGTGAAGTGACATCTAGTGCGCCCACGTGAGGAGTGTGACATCTGGTGCGTCCGTGAGGTGACATCTGGTGCGCCCGTGAGGTGACATCTGGTGCGCCCGTGAAGGTTGACACCGTAAGCTGCGCTCCGTGACGCCTGTCTGGTAGGTCGCCTCATGCAGGTGAAGCACGCTGTGTATGATGACCCGGTCATTGATGAGGATGATGACCTGGTCATTGATGAGGAAGCGCCATTCGAGGTGCGCCGATTTCCATTTCCTCCCCAACACACAGCCGAAGTGCCGTGCCCGCGCGCTCCACCAGGTGTCCTCAGATCGCCCCCGTAAGCTCCCAACGTTTAAATGAAGAGGTCCCTGCGGGGCCCCTTAAAATGTCGCCAGCACTCCACGTGTGTCCTCGGGGAGTGTCAGGGCAAGTCTCCGGCCCGCAGGTCCCTGAGCAGTGAAAGATGCTGTATGGGATTCTGAGCCCAGATAATGTCTTCCCGCCCGCACCTATCAGGGCAAGCCACGTGGCAGAGGGGAGCGCGGGAGAAATTATCATACATGCAGGTCGGGCGTAGAAGTCGCAGCCACCTCTTCTGGCACAGGTTGCTCATCGACGACTGGGTGTGGTGATACGCGAGCGAAGGGCCACGATGCGCGCTCCGAGCCACGTGGATTACACTGGCGCAGTTCCACGAGGCGAGGCAATATTGATCAAGGCATCCGGCGCCATGCCCTCCCTGCCAGCCTATCCATTGATCTAGGATTACAGCCGGGGAGGGCAGCGTCAGGGGTTATGGTGGCATGCAGTGCTCAGGACTCGGGTAGTGTCGAGCAGGTGAAGGGAGCGAGGGTGGAGAATGCGAACGGCGTGCTCTGCTACCGGCCGTTCCTCAACCCACCTCTCTTAGGGCTGAAGGAGCGCCACGACGTCTTCCTCTTCGTATTGGAGGACGAGGTCGGCGCGGTGTCAGAGGCGCAGCAGAAGGTGCATCCCCGAGTGCCGGAATCTCCTCGCCCTCGGCCGGGCCTCGGCACGTCTGAAGTGTCAGGCGCTCCAGTGTCATTCTGTGTGCGCCCGGGCCCCGCAGACGGAATGTGCCATTCTGTGTGCGCCTGGGCCCCGCAGACGGAATGTGCCATTCTGTGTGCGCCCGGGCCCCGCAGACGGAATGTGCCATTCTGTGTGCGCCCGGGCCCCGCAGACGGAATGCCCCCGAGTGCATGCTTATCCTTGGACCGACTCTTTGGCACCCCGTAGCCACAGAAGACTGGCTGCATTTTGCACCCACCCCGAGTTCACGGGTCTGTGTTGCGCATGGGGTTTGCCTCCGCACGTACGCGGGTGACGTGAGTGACGCGGGTGACGCGAGTGACGCGGGTGACGCGAGTGGTGCCTGGATTTTGGCCTGATATCCGAGTCCGGCAACATCCGAGTCTGGCGACAAGCCAGGACGGAGAATGGGATACCCTTGCACTCGGGCCTTATCATGGGGTACCCATGCTGTCCGGCTGTGGATCATGTCTCTGGGGGATTCGGTGCTGCGGCCTGCCCGGGTCATGCTTCTTTTCCACGCAGCCCCTGGCGGCCTCTGCTCGGGCCATGCTTCTTTTCCACGCACCCCCTGGCGGCCTGCTCGGGTCATGCTTCTTTTCCACGCACCCCCTGGCGGCCTGCTCGGGTCATGCTTCTTTTCCACGCACCCCCTGGCGGCCTGCTCGGGTCATGCTTCTTTTCCACGCACCCCCCTGGCGGCTTGCTCGGGTCATGCTTCTTTTCCACCCACCCCCTGGCGGCCTACTTGGGCCATGCCTCTTCTTTTCCACCCACCTTCTGGCGGCCTACTTGAGCCATGCCTCTTCTATGCGAACTGGTCTCGCGGTCTCCCAGGGCCGTGTTTCTTCTCCGGCAATGAAGCCTGAAGGTGCGAGGTTTCTGTCTCATCTCCGGCAACCCTCTTACGGCCGGCCTGGGGTCATATGTCTCCTCAAAAACAAAATCCCTGCTGGTGGCTGTCCCCATGCATGCTGCCGCTGCGCTTTGAGGAACGAAGGAAAAACGCGCGCCTTCGAGAGGGCTGTGGTGGCGGGTCTCCACGTGGCGGTCAGGTGATCTCAATCATCTTCGACAACGATCTGCCGGAGGCCTTCTCCTTCGATCTCACGATGCAGGAAGGACACGGCTGCTTGAGCACCCTTCGGACCAATGACGTGGAGCACACAGCGCTGCAGCCACTCCTGCACATGATCACGGAGCTGCCGAAGCATGGCCGACTGTATGTAAAGTCGAACGCAGTGCGTGCACTCTCTCTTCTCCCCTTGCGTTGTCCATGCTATGGTCTTATGGAGGCTGCATGCAGCCCCCCTTCATCCCGCATGCTCCTCGTCTGGCACCCTTCACAAGCGAGGGACGCTTGTAGCATGTTGGAGCAGCGTGTGTGGTATCGATCAACCGTCACATAGCTCATGTAATTGTTGTTGGTAGAATATATCCGACCAGCCGTTCTCGAAGTAGGAATGATCCCTCCGAGGAAAATGATTGCGGCCACACGCGCGCTCACTTCATTTGTAATTAACAAAGGAGCAAAGAGCTCACCGAGAAAGTGCTCTGAGTTTGAGACGGGGGCGAAGGTGACTGGAGATGGGGGGGCGGGTGACGGGGTTGTGTGAGGGGCTGCGAAGAGAGGGGTTTGAGTGGGGTGGTGAGGCTGGAAGCAGCTGTGGCGATGTTGGGTGCGGAGGATTAGGTGTGGTGGAAGGGCGGTTGGAGTGGGGGTGGGGGGGGTAGAGATGGGAGCAGGGGTGGGTTTGAGGAGGCCTGTGGGGTTTGGTGCTTGGTAGCACCATCGCCCACCTGGCAAGGCGGGGAGCTCGGTAGCCTCGCTGCATGCGGAGGTAGAGAAAGAGCCGTCTGGATTGCCGGATGAAAGTCACTGAGGCGGATGGAGGAGTGGAGGTAGGTGAGGAGTTGGGAATAAATGGTAGAGGAGCGGAGGCTCTCGAGGAGGCTCGTCTCAGAGCTGGGGGAGCGTTGGAGGACTGTTTCCACTTCTCTTTTTCTATCTCAGAGGAAGATGATGGAGTTTCCGCGGAGGGTTGAGCGGGAAAATGGGCACTCGTGTTCACGGACCGGAATATGAGGTGCTGGCACCTCATCGTGAACGAGGACGGCCGCCAGTTGGAAGTGGGTGTTCATGCGGTTGCAAGTCCCCCGAGTCGGGTAGATTCCATGTGTCAGTGAGTAATCCCCGTGGTACCTTTTTCGGGCGAGCACCGCCTCTTGGGAGCATGGGAGACCAGTCTGCCTTTGCTGCAAGGAGAGGCAGAGGGTGGTGAGATCCGCCAATCCATGCGGTCCCTTGAGCTTTGCGGGGAGCACTTTAACGCATTTATTTAGTCTATTCCACCAGATGTCTGTGCCGGCGGTAGCGGTAGCTGGCACTTTTCAGGGGTGCACAGGACAGGTAGGGGAAACCTGGGTGACCCTGCGGGGACTTCACTGCGGCTGGGTTTCCCCTCTGATATTTTTACTGTGCCTTGTCTGGGCTCGAGTATCGACTTGGAATATGCTGTGACGGATCTGCAGTGCAAAGCTGGATGAGCTCCCAGCCTCCCCAAACTTTATTTTTGACTGAGATGTGTGTGTATGCTTATCCTTGCGAATCCTTTGGCACCCCGTAGCCACAGAAGACTGCACTATGTACCCACGCCGGGGATCAAAGGATTCAGCACACACTTCAGGACACTAATCCGGATTCTCCGGAGCTCACTAGTGAAGAATGGGACCCCCTAAGCCTCGCTGAGCCACCCGAGCCCCTCTGCATCTGCACCGCCAGCGCACTGCCGCCTTGTGCCTGAAGCCGGTTCATCCCTGCCCCCGGAGCTGCGCTGACTGACTGAGATGTGTGTGTATGCTTATCCTTGCGAATCCTTTGGCACCCCGTAGCCACAGGAGACGGCACTATGTACCCACGCCGGGGATCAAAGGATTCAGCACACACTTCGGGACACTCATCCGGATTCTCCGGAGCTCACTAGTGAAGAATGGGACCCCCTAAGCCTCGCTGAGCCACCCAAGCCCCTCTGCATCTGCACCACCAGCGCACTGCCGCCTTGTGTCTGAAGCCGGTCCATCCCTGCCCCCGATCTGCGCGAGCCATATCTCCACCACCAAGCCCACGCGCAAGACCACCCCTCTGCTCCCTGAGCCTCACTGGGCCACCTGAGCCCCTCTGCGGCTGTCCTGCCGGCGCACTGCTGCTGTGTCTCTGGAGCCGGCTCACCCCCGCCAATCGAGCCACCCCTCCACCACCAAGCCCACACCCCACATCACCCCGCTGCCGCCTACAGCCTGGTCTCAAGAGAGCTTGCCACCCACGCCACGGCCAGAATGCCCAAGCGCTGTCCCAAGGGGCTGAGAATGATAAACTGGGTTGCCCTCATCCAAACTTGCGCATCCGCCACCGACTTGCGCCTGTAGCCCTCTACCCCCAGCACCAACTCCCCGTGACTGGAGCCCTTGCACTGAATGCCTTGCGAGGTGGCCGCGAACTTGAGCAATGCGCTCCACATTTGCGCTGTAACTGTCACGCCGCACTGTTCCTACTTGGGGTCCCATCCCCACAGTTGCCTGTGTGTCCCAAGCCCTCCCGGTGGCTGATAGTTCACCACCCGGTCGTCGCCTTCCCGACAGCTGCTCACTGTTACTTCCGGCACGGCCAGCAACCTCGCCCAGTGGGCACGGAAGCTGATGAGATGCCGTATGCTGCCGTGCAACCTGTTGTAAGTGGTCATCGCTGCCGGGATGGGCCCCCGGGCTCTGAGGGGCCCGGCGTGGGTCAACTCCACCCGCGGACCTCCCCACATCTCCCCCGTCATCCTCATCAGTTCCCCCCATGCCATCAACCCCCCCAAGAAGGCCGGCCACCCGCCTGCTCGCCCCCATCAAGGTGGCCACCCCTCCCTCAGCCAAGGCCATTGCTTGCTCCGGCGAGGCCCCACTCTGCTCCTGAGTCCAGACCCCACTCCCCGGGCCCGGCGACAAAAGGTCATCCCACTCATTCAAGATATCCTCGACACTTGACGCCGCCTGGCTGAGCCCGCCTATGCCTGCCCGCGCCCCTCCAGATCGCGCCTCGGCGGTGCCCCCTCCTTGACCCCCCACAGTGCCCAGATGCTCCACCTCCCGCCGCACGTCCTCCATGCTCTCCAAAAGCCTCGATGCCATCGCGCCTGCCTCGCCTGCCTCACCGGGAGCCTGCCCAGACCGCTCACGCTGCGTTCCCTCAGATTCCTGCATCCCACCGCCAGACCCATCCTGCGTGGCATAGTCTGTCTCCTCGAACGCGTCCTCCCACGCTCTGTCCATCAGTGCCAACCTCTCCGCCCCTTCCCGTCGGTCCGCCTCCCCCCGATCCAGGTCCGGGCCCATGCCTCCTCCCACACGCCCTCCGCCAGCCCAACGCCACCCACTTCCGGCCGGACATCGCCCTACAGCCCGCCTGATGATCAGCCCTGCAACCCCCCGTGCAAGCGCGAAAGAAAGCAGCCGGACCCACTTCTCCTTCCAGCCCACCGCCCCGCCACGTGCCGCTTCCTCGTCCTCGTCCCTCCCCATTGCCATCCACCTGCTCTCCCCCTTCCGCGTTCGCCTCCATGTACCGCCGCTCCCTGAAGCGCCGCTGCGTCTTCCGAAGGAATCCATACGCTGCAGGCCCCAGCCCACCGTACACCTCCACCCCAAAGGGGATGAAGTGATGTGGGCGGACATCCCCGTACGTCGCCACCTTGCTCTCCTGTACCTTCTTTGCCACCGCCCCGGGGGCCATCATGGCCGCTCCCAGGTGCGCGTCTGACATCGGCCGCGCCGTGGCCACATCAAACAGCACATGCTGGCCCGGTCCCTCCGCATCCAGCACTGTCACATCCGGGCAATGATTCTCCCGGTGTGTGTGTGTGTTGTTTGGCGGGCACTGCCTCTTGGAGAGCTCGGTAGATTCGTCTGTCGTGCTGCGAGGAGAGGCAGAAGGTGGTGATGTACAACTTCTGTGTTCTCCCTTGAATTTTGTGGGGAGCACTTAGGTGCCCGCATGTTTCCTTTTTTTGACATGGGGTGTCCATGCTGTGTGGTGTGACTGCATTCATGACATAACCATGGACCAACAGGTCCCATCCATCGACCGGGAGCCACTGGGGGGCATGCCAGCAGGGTCCGCTTACTCCGTAACCCAGAGACCAACAGTTGTTTGGCGACGATCGGTCACATCGTATCATCTTTCCATGCTGCTTTGCATTTGGGTTGGGAATATGTATGCGTTTGTGGTATCTTGTCACGGCCCCGCCCTGCTCTTGATTTACTTTTCACATCCACTGGGATGATGATGGGCTGGCTTTTGTTGGCCGATCTCATGCCGTTCAGTGTGTGGTTCGGTCACATCGTATCATCTTTCCATGCTGCTTTGCATTTGGGTTGGGAATATGTATGCGTTTGTGGTATCTTGTCACGGCCCCGCCCTGCTCTTGATTTGCTTTTCACATCCACTGGGATGATGATGGGCTGGCTTTTGTTGGCCGATCTCATGCCGTTCAGTGTGTGTGTGTGTGTATGCTTATCCTTGCGACTCCTTTGGCACCCCGAAGCCACAGGAGACTGCACTATGTACCCACGCCGGGGATCAAAGGATTCAGCACACACTTCAGGACACTGATCCGGATTCTCCGGAGCTCACTAGTGAAGAATGGGACCCCCTAAGCCTCGCTGAGCCACCCGAGCCCCTCTGCATCTGCACCGCCAGCGCACTGCCGCCTTGTGCCCTGTGTATGCTTATCCTTGCGAATCTTTTGGCACCCGAAGCCACAGGAGACTGCACTATGTACCCACGCCGGGGATCAAAGGATTCAGCACACACTTCGGGACACTTATCCGGATTCTCCGGAGCTCACTAGTGAAGGATGGGACCCCTTAAGCCTCACCCAGCCACCTGAGCTCATTTGCAACTGCTCTGCCGGCGCGCTGCTGCTGGGTCTCTGTGGCGCATTCTACATGAGCCCGGGAACGGTTGGGCGCACAGGCAATCACGATCTCGCCATTCGGAGCGGCTCAAGGTGAGGGCTCGAGACACGGAAGGCTGACTCTCCTGAGCTGATCCGATGCTTGTCGTGCGCCGCACCTGAAGGGATGCGATGCGACTTCGGGTACATTTAAATGTGCGATGAACAGTTCCCTCTCAATGTAGCATGTCGCCGAGTGCGACAAGTGTTATTGTGGTGACCGAGCACGCCCCACTGCCTGGAGAAGGATTCTATTTGGACGAAATGGTTTAGGGTTCTGAAGTTTAGTTGTCGCTCTCGATTAGGTCTACGGCTTGGTATTTGGTCCGTGTAGCAACGTGGTAGCATCAGCTTGTGCTTCAAGGCTCTCTTCTGATTGGTTCGTGCTTCAAGGCTCCCTTCTGATTGGTTCGTGCTTCAAGGCTCCCTTCTGATTGGTTTGTGCTTCAAGGCTCCCTTCTGATTGGTTTGTGCTTCAAGGCTCCCTTCTGATTGGATCGTGCTGCAAGGCTCCCTTCTGATTTTGGCCGGTGCTTGGGATAAATCTACCTAGAAAAGAAAAAGGAAAAAACCACGCCCTTTGGGCGTATGAGTATATAAATTTCCCCGGCCCTACTCTGGGCCGGTAGATCTACCTATTGATTGAGTGCTTTTCCATGACAGATTCCCCAAGAACATTCTAGCATTGTGACCCAGAATATGACTCAGGGCTATGAGGCCATCATGACAGGGTCCATATGTGTGGATGACTCTCGGATGAAACCCAAAGGGATTTTCCTTGTTTTGAAACGTGGCATGCATATGGAGTATGAGGTATGCTGTTGTGTTTCGTTCATATCCGCGACAACAGTGCTGATGCTCTATGGCGAATGTGCTTCATACATATTACGGTATGAGCGCACAGCACGCATATGCCCGCCGGTTTTTTATATAAGCACGCTATGCGAGCGAATGCTAAAACATTAATGGAACAAGCGCACCACGTGGCGCTCTTGTGCTGGTACAAGCATGCAGTGCGCGTGAATGCTAAAGCGTGCTCATACCGTATATGGAGTACAAGCTGTGCTGCTCGGTATGCTTTATATCCGCGGGGACGCTGAGGATAGTCGGTGGCGAATCAAGTTTCCCCTTTGGAGAGGCGAGCTTAGCACTGCCTTGGGGGGGTCGGACCACTCGGGCAGCAACAGAAAGTGCGAACGCGTGCCGAGGCTCAGCGGGAAGTGGCCATGCTCCGGGCTCTGAAGGTGCCTCCCGACCCGCGCTCTCAAGCAGCGGCCTTGTCGCTGCGTCCAGGCAAAGTCACAAAGCAGGTGCTGCGCTGTCGCTAAAATGGCTGGCTGCTTCTTCCAGGCGTGACAGGCATTGCCAACAGCTTAAACTGTTTCTCATGTTTCCCATAAACAAAGTCAGGAAGGATAGCTCAGCACCTCAGGGAATGGGGGTGAATTCACCTCCCCCGGCCTCAGGGCTCTCGCACCGTCACTTCAGTGTAAATATCAGCCTCAAGTTTAACTTGGAGCAGTTTGAAGTTCAGCTTCATCGACACGGGTCCCTCAGGCTTGGCCTCGAGCGGGTGCCAGCTCAGCGACAAGAGCTGGCTCGGTTGGTTTGCCCGTCATCAGCTCGGGGCTCTTCGCTTCTAAAGGTGACAACGGGCAGCCCTGAATAACAAAAGTGGGTGAAGTCGAAACAGCAGCGTGCCACCAGAATTCTTTGAATCGACTCAGTATTCCAAAGTTCTTGTGGGAATGAAATGGAATGGAGTGGAGGCCCGAGCTAAAACAGCGCAGTGGCCTGCAGTGACCTGCAGGATTTCTGGGCATATCTTCTCAACTTTAACTATCATGTCAGCTCTCAACTTTGTTATAGATCCAGCTCGATGGATTGCCACGTCACAGACCCTCCAGAAGCTCCAGTGCGCTCTAAGTATGACAATTGCCACGTCACAAACCCTCCAGAAGCTTCAGTGCGCTGTAAGTATGACAGTGCGCTCTAAGTATGACAAGTGCTTGTGGGCTTGAGATGCCGTCAACTGCGTGTCGGGGAGATCAAGTCCAAGGAGAAGGGCGGGGGAGGGCGGTTGCAGGGAGCACCCGCGGTGGTGCAGCTACACGAGGTGATGCAGGAGCACACGCAGTTTGCCCTCATCCTTGAGCTGCTGCAAGGCACGTGTCCCAGATGATCCCACGCACTCGCAATCCTCTGCTGGCGAGGAGGTCCCATCAACAATTGCGCTTTCTGCTGCTTGTCAAGATTACGTTCTAAGCTCGTGGTGCGAGGCTGCAGGCGACAGTCTGCAGGAGGAGATCGAGGAGTACAGAGCTGAGAAAGGGCTTCCAGCAAAAAGAATCCGGTGGCTATTCTACTCAGTTGTCCAAGGGCTTGCCGAGATGCACAGGCGGGTAATATCTCATCTCCTTGCGCTCTCCGTTGGAATGCATTAGAGCGAGGGGGCCTTGTCAGCCTCCACTGTTCCAAGCACCGTGGATTTCCTTGTGATGCAATCCGCTAACGTAGCTTCGGCTGACGGCCTTTGGAGCTGGGGGCAGGGCATCGTGCACCGCAACGTGGAGGCGCGCAACGCCAGGATGGGAGTCGGTGGGGATTTGGAGAGCCTCAAATTGACCGACCTTAGCCGAGCTGCCCCATTATCCAAACAGGGTACTCTAGCACGTCTTCGTCCATATTCCCAAATCCTTAAGTGTTGACATGTGTTGCACAGTGTTGACATGTGTACATCCTCATTTGAGAAAAATGCAAACTTTTCTGTGATTTTGTGGACTTCGATGTGACTACACAATGGCGATTTGACGTGCCAATCCATGGCATATGCCATTTTGTGGAATTCCAAGGAATCCGATGATTAATGCTGAGGATGCAGTGTGTGTATTTCTATAAAGCATGTCTTAATTGAAGTTAAGGTTAGGGTGCCATCAGGTTTCGACCTATTTTAATTTCATAGCATTTAATTCAAATTGGAATGCAACAGAATTTTCGTGGTTTCAGAGTTTCAGAATCCGTGTCTCCTGCTGCAGTAGAGCCGAATGACACATGTTGCTCCGTGACACAAACAGGATGTATAAGTAGCCACGAAGCGACACGCCTGTTCAGCTCTGTTCCTTTTGCTCTTGCAATAGGAACTTCACGCGTACCTACGGTACTCTCTGAGGCACACTGCAAATCAGATTTTGTAAAATATTCTTCACCTGTTTCCCTTGTAAACAGTAGAGTAGGTTGTGACTAAACCACTAGGTTGTACAACGGCGATCGAAGGCTACGGAGGATCTTTCAGTGAAGTCGCGGGAAGAACGTTTTCACTTTAACTGCAGCTTCCCATCGGCGAAGGCAGTAAGATTTACTTCACTGTAACTCCCTTGGAAGAGTGGAATGACTGGGAGCTCGAAGAGCAAGGATCCTGAGGATTTCCCTCCCCTCCTGGGGAAGCACGACGACGGACGGGCCTCCCCCTCTCCTGCGACACCGACGACGCAGGAAGACTTGTTGCAGCAGATTCTGGAGATGCAGAGGCAGCAAGGTGAAATTCAGAGGCAGCAGGCAGAAGAGCATCGTCTGCTGCGGGAACAGTTTCATCGGCAAGCGGAAATCAACGTGGCGTTGGAAGCGAAGGTCGCAGCAAAATCAGGGGCATCGGACTCTGAGGGAGTTGCGAAGACTGCTGAACAACTTCTGGAGAGAAGGAGAAAAATGACGTACATGCTGGAGGCCTCCGTCAATCCGTTCCCTCCGCGGCCGGCGACGTTGACAATGAGAATGCCGCAGATGTACGATCTGCATGGGAACAAAACGTACGACGCCCTCTCCACGAAGTCTAACGCTTCAATGAAGTACGAGTGCTTGGTGTTGGCACCGGCGCTGTCTTACCTGCACGACGTGATTGGCGAATGCAACGCAACGTTGGCACATCAGAGGACGGCGAGCTGTCGTAGGGCGAACTGCAAAAACGTTTTCACGCGGTGACCAACTCGGTGCACGGCGTGTACGCGATGCTGTGCAACCGATGGACAATGCTGGAGCTGCGGGGACATCTTGAGCAGGAGCCGGGATCTTCGCAGCGTGGATGCTCTGCGTGCAAAGCTGCAGTTCGTGGAGGACAGAGTGTACCAGGCAGCGGATGGTGTGGTGGCGGACGAGGTATTGCAGCAGTGGCTGAACGACTTCGACAAGAACCGTGGAAAAACAGTGCTGAGCGCGACTTCAAAGAGTGCGGCGAATGCAGACACGCGGGTTGTGAAGGACCACCGGGACCAGCGCTGGATAGAAAGAAAGAAGTACGACGATGAGAAGGACAAGAAGCCTACAGTGAAAGGCGGTGAGGGCCGGGGCGCGAAGCTCGCGGCCGATGCGTGATGTGCGCGCTGCTACCCCGTCCCGCGCAACAGCCCTCTCCGGGCGCTGGTCGGGGAAAGCTCATCGTGCAGCAGCAGGTGAGGCAGCAGAGGGGAGCATGGCGCGCGGTGGGCGCTAGTTCGGTTCGGAGGTGATGCAGTGCATTACGCACGGCTTGAAGATGAGGTGGAAGCGCGTTCGACCACGGAGTGTCACTGACGGATGCTACGTGACAGCAGCAGGTGTGGCTGGACGCGGAGAAGGAGAGACTGCTGGCAAACGGTGCATGGACGAGAGCGACAAGGAGGTCACACGTTTCACGCGCTTTTTTGGTGCCGAAACCGGGTACGAACAAGTGGAGACTGGTGGTTATTGGAATCTGCAGTGCCTGCTGATCAGTTTGGTGTAAAGCATGACTGTCTAGGCCTTGTACAGTAGTCAGGATGCTCAAACCCTGAAGAAACCCTAAAGAAACCCTATGAAACCCTTAGATCTAGATCTATAGATCTGCTGAACTAATCGTGGCCGTTGGATCATATGATGACCATCGGTAACACACATTGTGTAATAGCTCGCGGCCCATCTTCTGATAGTGGGCCTGAGAGTTCATCGGCATAGTGGGCCCGAGAGTTCATCGCGGGCGTGTCACGGCAGTCATTATGAACTCGACAGTGACACGTCAGACTCTAATTAGTGAACTTTCACTTAGACTACCCAATCAGTAATGATTGGGCGCTAACGTTCGTGGCGTTTCAAGCTGCGAACTGGTTTATCTTTTGTGAATGAAAGTTTACGCTCGCTTTTGCAAACTACCCTGTATAGAATTCCAACAGGTTATGGGCCCACTTACTTTGTAAGTGCGTTCTATTTTGTTTATCACGCTAATTTCCGCTGCGGGTACGCAAATTCATTATGGGAAGAGGCAGAAGTCAGGTGACCCCGCCGTCTAATCCTGGCCTTGGCGTACCAGCGTCTGAGGAGAAGCCGGGCGAACCATCTTTGCAGGATAATGCTATTGCGCTGAGTAGCCAACAAGAGCAAATCTCGGCGCTTACGGACATGGTTAGGACTATGGGTGCTCAACTCTGCGAGCTCCACGGCCTTAATCAGACAGGTCACCGCCCCGCTGTCCCTGTGGACCAGCATTCCAATTCGTCGCTCGCTGGTGGGCGACGGCCTTTACCAGGTCTTTCTGATATGACTAAGGGACTTTCCGCGGACTCGCACTTCTCTGGCAAGAATTCTGACCAGGAAGGAATTTGGGACGAGTGGCTTGCGAAAATTCGTCCTTCTCTGCGTCACCCTTCTCTGGCGCTATTGCTTTCGGAATTAACTCCACTTCATGTGCTGAAGGGGGAAGAGTCCTATCTTGAGGAAGCGAATCAGCTATTTTATGACTTCCTCTGTCGCGTTGCCACTGGCACTGCGAACGCTGTCATTCGCAGCTTTGAGCTGTACTCTGACGGTCACGGAGCCTGGCTTGCGCTATCCAAATTACGACGCAACACTGGTGTCGTCTATTTCATTAACTAGGTGGATAAGCTGTTTTTACTGCCTAATCAACTTTCGAACCTTGCTCCTCCTCTTTCGACGTTTCTGGAAGCGAAGGAGACTCTTCGGCGTATACACGAGTACTCCATGAACACGCGCGTTACGCCTTCTGGTAAACCTCTCTGTATGGAGACGGTTGAAACCATGTACTCTGCTATGGCTATTGTGCGACTGCACCCCGACTATATGCTCCTCAAGGCCAAGTTCATGGTCGAGTCCCTCCCTACTGCGGACGTGCTGTCTGACCAAGTAACATCTCATTACGACACAATACTGGCCCGCGCGCTGCTGTGACGCACACTGCCCATGCAGTGCACCACACCGACGACAAATCTGAATCTGAGACTGCTGGTGCTATTGCTGATGACAGGCGTAAGCAGGAGGAATTAAAACGGCAACGACTGGCCGTCAAGGTCCCCTGCCCCGTCTGTCACAGGCGTGGACATCCTTCTAAAGACTGTTTCATCAAGAACGTTGAGAAGCGGGAGGCGTTCTTCAAGAAGGCTTCTCCAGCTACCAAAACGGCCATTCTTAAGAGAGTTGCAGACTACGAGAAGCATGGTAGCTTACTGAAGCCTGGTGAGCATCTTGGTGCTGCAGCTGGGCAGTCTGAGCTTTATCCTGGCCTGGAGGAAAGTGGTGAGGTTCTGTTTGCTCTTCGAGAGGCTAGTCCATCTGACTTGCACCCTGGTCTGGACGAGACTGGTGAGGACATATATGCCAGTACGCAGGGGATGCACTCTGGGCTAACTGAGATTGGTAATTCTAACATCTCTGACTCACTGACTCCTTGCCCAGCCTCGTGCCAGCTATCGACGTGTGGTCGAAGCTCTGTGCCGGTGGAATCTTCATCGCCAGACGGTGAACACTCTGACCTGAACTCTGGGCTAACTGAGACTGGTAATTCTAGCATCTCTGGGTCACTGACTCCTAGCCCAGCCCCATGCCAGCCCTGGATATCTGGGCGAGGCTCTGTACCCGTGGAGCCTCCGTTCTCTGTACTCCCCGTCTTCAATTACTACTCTGTTCTGACAGAGGTGTGTGAGCCAGAGGTCGCTGTGTCTGGCACTGCTGGTGAGCGTGCTATGGGCAGTGAGGGCACGATGTGTGCACCTCGTGTGGACTTATCTTCAGAGCAGCACTCTCCTCGACGGTCCAAGAAGAAGCCCCACTGCTATGTCCCCAACAAGCATGCTTCTCTGCTCAACCGTCACAACCGTGCTAACATTGTGCCGATATATGACTCTTGGGTCTACATTGATGTCATCACTGCCTTCTTCCCCGACAAGGCTCGCCTGGAGAGGACTCAAGCCCGGTGGGATGGTGGACGTGATCAGCACCTGGGTGACACTCATCAGATCTCCCCGAGACAGCTCTGGTTCAAGCCTGGTTTGCAGCGTTGGCACACTGTCATGATGGCTGGGTCGATGGAGGTATATCTCCGTGCTCAGCACATACTCGACAGAGGCACTACTCTTCCCCGTGGTGTTGAACATACTGTCAGTGTCAAGAAGATTCTCTGCCAGCTCCATGTCATCAGGCAGGTGACCGAGCATATGGACATGTTGCTTAAGCTTGAACCTGTCATGGTGCCCACCTCCCTAGTGGATTTGCAAAGCTGGGAATCTGGGCTCGGAGAGGCCACGAGGGCATTGATACAAGCTGTGGAGGACTTTGGCGGCATGCTCTTCCTCGATGGGGGGTGGGGGACTGATGCCTGGCCTGATTACTCAGATTCTGGCTCTGATTGTGGTGATGACCATTCAGACCAGGGTGGCTATGACTCTGGGATTCTTCTGATCATGGTGATGTCTCTGCAGACCGAGGTGATTCTGCGATTGTGGCTGCACTGGATTCCTCTGATGGTGGTTATGCTTCAGACTCTATGCCGGATCTAGACAGTGCCTCTGACTCTGATGATGAAGAAGATGTGCACCTTGGACAGCCCTATGAAGGAGTGGGTGGTATCCCCTCTGATGATTGGGCCTCTGGACTATTCCATCCGCCTCACTGGTCTGTGGCAGAAGAGTGGGACTCTGGCTCCTCCCCTGATGGCTCCTCTGATGGTGGTTATGCTTCAGATACTATGCCGGATCTGGAAAGTGCCTCTGACTCTGACGAGGAAGAAGATATGCACCTTGGGCAGCCCTGTGAAGGAGTGGGTGGCATCCCCTCTGATGATTGGGCCTCTGGACTATTCCGTCCGCCTCACAAAAACCGCCTCTGTTCTGTGGCTCTGGTCCCTGATTACTACTATGAAGACCACCGTGATGATGACTTTGGTGACCTCATCACAGGCCTGGACTTGGGCTCTGACTCGTGTGATGAGGATGGTCAGATGCCCTCTGATGCTTGGGCGTGTGGTATGTACTATACTCCTGATAGTCACCATGCTCAGATGGCGTGTGGTGCGAGTGCTGGTAATGTTGGGTCTCGATCTACTGTGGGCAAGTGTGTTGTTCTGGACAGTGGTGCCACCAAGCACATTTTCAACTCTGTTCAGGTGTTCAATGCGGACTATGACACTGAGGTCTGTGAGACCTTCAGCGTGGTGCAGAGTCAGTCTGTGTGCTCCTCTGGCAGTGGCTCTGTTACCTTTGCCAAGAAGGATGTGAAGTCTGGGCGCATGGTTGGGCTACAGCTTCTTGGTACACACTGCATACCTGGACAGCCCTTCAACCTCTTGTCGGTGGTGGCGCTCGAGGATGCAGGTTTCCTTGTGGACTTTGGGGCCAGAACTGTGTCCAAAGGGGCGGCCGTGTTCTCCTTTGCCAGGGTTGGCAACCAGTATATTATGCATGAGGATACCTATGAGACTTTGGACACCCATCTAGCCTCTGCTGCCAAGCATACTGATGATCAACGAGAGCGTTTTGACTGGAAGTTTGAGGACACCAAGCCTCACTTCACCACTCATGGTCCTTTCCTCCTGACGCTATTTTCCTCTGATGACAACCATATCCTGGATGATTATTGCACCCTAACTGACACATGTTTTGTCAAGGATTGCTATGGGAACCCGCCCTTCGACCATGACATCCTTCTGAAGTGTCTTCAGAAGGCCCTAACTGACTTTGACAGAGACCCTCCCAACACCAAATTTATGTTCATATTGCCTAAATGGGTCACAGCGAGTTGGTGGAGCTTGACCTCTCGCTTCAATATTATTCATGAATACCCTGCTGGTGCTAAGATCTTCTCTGCACCGAGGGCATCATGCTACAACGTGGCCAATCTGGAGCCTTGTGGAGAAGATCGTGTATGGATCGAGGACACCAAGTGGCCAGTGGTGGTGTTGTTCAAGGACTCGCACACTGAAGAGCAGCTTGACATCAAGATGTTACAACACGTGAGGCTGGGCCACATTGGTGACAAGCCTATTGACCACATGTTCGCTCAGAGTATTCCTATGATTATCAGTGAGTCACAATACTCTAGTAGCCCGGTGCAGCACTGCCCCGAGCGGTGCATTGCCTGCAGGCTAACCAAGGCCATCAGGACCTCGGTGAAACCCACGGGGAGGGAGCTATCCAAGGAGCTGGGAAATCTTGTATGGTCAGATACATGTGGACCATTCAGGATCAGTGCTGGGGGGTACAGGTGGTTCGCACTATTTGTTGATGACTCCACCACCTGGATATGCATATTCTTTCTCAAGCTCAAGTCTGACTACCTCAAGGCCTTCAAGCTATACCTGGTGGAGGTGAAGCGCCTGAGGAGCACCATGGGCCTGTCCAGTGACTACCACATGGTGCTTCACACTGACGGTGACAGTACCATGCTGGGCAGACTGCTACATTTTGTAAACAACATGGTATTGAGCAACGGCATGGTTCCCCGTATCTGCACGAGAACCAGGCGAGGGTAGAGAGGTCACACCGAGATGTACAAGCTATGGCCAGAGCTCTCTTACTGACTTCTGGCTTTGGTGTGGACATGTGGCCCTTGGCCACCCGCCATGCTGTCTACATCCTCAACCGTGTGTTCAGAAAGTCCCTTGGCTGGACTTCAGCCTACTACCTCATCCAGCAGAAGCACGCGGACTTGTCACAACTGCGGGTGTTTGGGTGTCTGGCTTACCCTTTCATTGACCCCACGGTTTGTGAGCATAAACTCAGTAACCGAGCACGCAAGCTCAGGTATGTGGGGCACTCTGAGGTCGCGTCCGCCTATCTTCTGTATGATCACGAGTCTGGAAAGGTGGTCAACTCTGGCATGGTCACTTTCTCTGAGAGGTTGGACAAGCTGGGCAAAGTGGTGACCACATGGGATCCGTCTGCAGTGACTCCTCTCAAGACCAACTTCATGACCACCACTCTGGATGCGCCCTACAGAGATCCACCACCTACACTATTGGAGACTGCTGTGCTAGAGCAAGGTGTGTACTTACCTGAAGATGGTGATGAGGTGGTGGCTGTTGTGAAGGTGAAGATCTCTGATGACGTGCGCTGGGTGAGCCAGGAAGTGAGCGCCTGCCACTACTGAGGGATTGCCCTACATATGGGCATATCAATACCCACTATCCACTGTTCATTGAGGTACGTGCTGTCACTGGAAAGGGGGACTCTGAGGAGGCCATGGTTTGTGGACGCGCTATTGCACCACATGCTCGACCCTACTGCGTGGTCCTCCTCACCAACTTCACCGTCATGGATCTACTTGCTGGGAACGTGCAATTTCCACCTGCACACACGTGCCTGGGTGTTAAGGCTGACTTGACACCCACTGTGCAAAGCTCCCTACTGCCAGAGGGAGTCACCGAGCCGAAGAGTCACTCTCAAGTCCTGACTTCACCTAACTGTGCTGAATGGCTCAACTCCATCCAAGATGAGCTAGAGGCACTGGTGCAGATCAAGAAGGCTTTACTCATGATGGACCAGGAGGATGTGCGTGCTGGGGTGAAGCTGCTGGACATGCCCCTCGTCCTCAAGGTGAAGCTGGACAAGCACAGGCAACTCCTGAAAAGGAAGAGCCGGATATGTGTGCGAGGTAACAAGCAGGAGTATGGAGTGGACTATTATGACACTTTTGCGCCGTGCACACAACTGTCATCGGTCAGGATTGTTATCACCCTGGCCTTGAACCTTGGCCTGGTGGTTTACCACATGGATGTGGACACTGCATTCCTGAACTCGGTGCTTGAGGAGGATCTGTATGTTCGCCTTCCCCGTGGACTAGTCTATGGGGGGCACAGATGTGCCAAACTGCTCAAGGCAGTATATGGACTGAAGCGGGCGGGTTTGACACCTCCGATGCCTTCATCATGGACTATGACTCCAGGATGCAGAGGAGCGACGTGGAGCCATGTCTGTACTTCATCCGGAACGCCGCTCTCAAGGTCATCATTTTGGCCTATGTAGATGATTACCTGGTGGCCACCAATGACAAGTCTTGGTATGAAACCTTTGTGACCGCTTTCCACTCACAGTATGCGTGTAAAGATCTTGGGGTGCTGGACTTGGTCATGGGTATCGGGGTGCGCTGGGGTAGTGACACAACATACTTATCTCAGTTTGGCTACATCTCTCATATGATCAACACTTATGGCCTGGATGACGCCAAACCAGCGAGCTTGCCGATGTCACCTGGCACTGCGCTGGCTCCTGCTGACGGCAAAGGGTCCTTGCCCTATCGAGCTCTTCTAGGACAATTGCAGTGGGTGGCTCGCTGCAGCCGACCTGACATTATGGCGGCAGTATCCGTATTGTCAAGGTTCTGTGCTACATATGGCCCGGACCACTTCGTGGCACTGAAATAGGTCGTCAGGTACCTGAAGGGCACCATCAACTATGAACTGGTATTGCGCACTGCATCAGTGCCAGGGGGGCATGATGGTATTGGGCCAAGCAGAACATTGCCACTATCTATATATACTGATGCTGATTATGCTGGATGCAAGATGACTAGAAGAAGCACATCTGGCATCGCTGTCTTTCTCTGTGGAAGTCTAGTGATCTTCTCATCCATGATTCAGAAGTGCGTCTCACTCTCTACCACTGAAGCTGAGATCATTGCCATGTCAGAAGGGGCTCGGGAAGTGAAGTATGTTCTCAACGTGCTGGACTCATTGGTGGATATATGCAGACCAGTACCCATGTACTGTGACAACCAAGGAGCTATCCATCTTGCCACTGACTATGTGAACAACTCCCGGTCGAAGCACATTGAGGTCAGAAACATGTACATTCGGGAGCTGACCAAGGAGACAGAGGCTCTGTACACTGGAACAGATGACAACACCTCTGACATCATGACCAAACCACTAGCACTCCCTATCTTTCGAGTACACAGAGAACGACTAGGTGTCATGAATCTGCCCCGTGATGATCAATGAGGACTGAAGGGGCACCATCCCCATATCACTGGAGCTGAAGGGGCACCATCCCCATATCACTGGAGCTGGAGGGGCACCATCCCTAAAACTGGGTGTGACAGACTGAAGGGGCACCATACCCGAGAACTGGCATTAGCTAGACAGTCACCCTTTAGAAGGGGTATTGGAATCTGCAGTGCCTGCTGATCAGTTCGGTGTAAAGCATGACTGTCTAGGCCTTGTACAGTAGTCAGGATGCTCAAACCCTGAAGAAACCCTAAAGAAACCCTATGAAACCCTTAGATCTAGATCTATAGATCTGCTTAACTAATCGTGGCCGTTGGATCATATGATGACCATCGGTAACACACAGTGTGTAATAGCTCGCGGCCCATCTTCTGATAGTGGGCCGGAGAGTTCATCGGCCATCGCGGGCGTGTCACTGCAGTCATTATGAACTCGACAGTGACACGTCAGACTCTAATTAGTGAACTTTCACTTAGACTACCCAATCAGTAATGATTGGGCGCTAACGTTCGTGGCGTTTCAAGCTGCGAACTGGTTTATCTTTTGTGAATGAAAGTTTACGCTCGCTTTTGCAAACTACCTTGTATAGAATTCCAACAGTGGTGGACTTCTGTTGGCTGAATCAGTGATGTTTGAAAATCGCGTGAAGATGGAGACTCTGAAGAAACTGCGCAAGCTGGCAAAGGCGAGCGATTGTTGCTTCAGTTTCGACCTGCAGGACGGTTTTCATGCACTGGGAATCCACCCCAATTTTCAGCGATTCATGCAGTTCGACCTGCAGGGAGAGCTGTTTCAATGCTGGGCGATTCCGTTCGGGTGGAGCGACGCGCCGAGGGTGTTCTGCAAGTTCTTGCGTGTGATGGTGGAGGCCCTTCGTTCTTCGCAAGCAGCAAAAGATCGCAAGGAGATCAGGAAGCTATGGGACGGTTCCATTGTACGACAGAAGAGCAAGAGGCGCTGGCGGGGAGGCGAACAGGCACAGCGGGATGCGCATACCGCCGTGCATGGACAATTTTATGGTGCTAGTCGACTCTCAGCGAAAAGTTTTTCTACGACGAGAAAAAGTCCAACTCGTGCTTCATCGTCTCGGTTGACAGCGGAACGAGAAGAAGGGGCAGTGGGAGCCAGTTCAGTTGGCAGAGCACCTCGGTTTGGAGGTGGACTTGAAGCTGGGACAATTTTGTGTGGCAGAACGACGGGTACACAAAATCCACGTCAAGGCGAAGGAGATTCTGTGCGACGAAGCGAGAAATTGGCGGTGGATTACTGCAAGGAGACTGGCAACTTTCACGGGACTCTGTCAATCGGTGTACCTCGCCGTGCCAGCGGCGAGACTCTACCTGCGGGAGCTCTACTTCGTGCTGGCGGAGAAGCGCAGCTGGGGAGCGAAGGTGAAGATTTCTCGTGCAGCTCGAGTGGACTTAGAATGGTGGGCCAGTCTGCCTGTGATGAGCAGGTGGAACGGACGCAAGATCTGGAGATCCCCTATGAGAGCGAAGCTGCACACAGATTCTCGTGGGGAGGCGTGTTGAACCTCAAGTACCCGGCGAGAGGTTTCTGGCCAGACGAGATGAGGCACTGGCACATCACACACCTAGAGCTGCAGGCCGTGTACAAGACCGTGCAGGCGTTTCTGAAGGAGCTGGAGAGCAAAGTCGTACGACTTTACTGCGACAACCAGGCAGTGGTGGTGATGCTCTCACACTTCACCTCCGGACTTGATGAGGAGGATGCGGAGACTCTGGTCGCTCCTCGACTTACATGACATCGAGCTTCAAGCTCATTATATCCGCAGTGAGGCCAACGTGTGGGCCGACAACCTTTCTCGCTGCGAGGATCTCGACGACTGGAGGCTCAATCGAAAGTGGTTCGAGTGGGCTAGCGAGCAGTGGGGCCCTTTGCTACCGGTTCACTTATTCCGAGATCTTTATTTAGGGTTTGTGGATATGTGACTTAGCATGTGCCATTTTGTGGAATTCAGGGAATCCGATGATTAATGCTGAGGATGCAGTGTGTGTATTTCTTTAAAAGATGTCTTAATTGAAGTTAAGGTTAGGGTGCCACGAGGTTTCCACCTATTTTAATTTCATAGCATTTTCCATATTTTGCAGATTTCAAGGTAGATTGTGGTAGGGTATCGGTCTATAGTATATATTGCTCCGTGCGATTTACAAAATAAATAGACCTGGAATTTTGTTAATATGGAAAATGCAATGAAATTGAATAGCTTGAATTCTGGCTGATATCAACAGAGGTAGGGGCCACGAGCGCGCACACACTGATGCAGTGGATACTACTAACGGCCGGAGCACTACTGAATGTTATTTCAGGCCGCTACATGGACGTGGGCATTGTGGGGCGGTTCACACATGCTGCCCCGGAGCTGGCGTTACAAAAGGTGTGCTGAGAGATCATGCAAGGGCGTTCTTTGATTGTGATGCACTACCGCAAGCATTGCTGGGTTTTCCCGTGTTTTGACCCACCGCGGAAGCAACAGTGATTAAGGTTAGAGTGGAGTGAGTTTTTTATCTTTTTGATTTCATGACCATTTCCATGTTTGACAATATCTTTGATGTTTTTGTTTGTAAAAACATTCTGACCACCAAAACGAATCATGGCATATCTCAGCGTGTGGTATGATTAGTTTAGAGTGTTAAAGATTTTAATTTCAGTTTTCTGGTGCCACGGGTTTTGGTTTGAGACCCCTATGGTGCCAGAAAATTCCAAAACGCCATTATTCATTTTGGTGGTCGGTATGATTTAACGAACAAGAACATTCAAATATATTGTTGAACATGGAAACTGCTATGAAATCAAAATATCGAAAGCTCATCTCACCCTACCCTTAGTAATTGTCGGGAAAGCAATGACCTTGGCTGTTACAGTTCCCCCCTACAAGGTTATCCAGCCTCTGCCTGTTGGGATCGGAGGGCGTACAGTGAAGAGCGCAGGAGGGGGGGGTCCGCCAGGCGCAGAGCACGACGCAAATGGTTTATGAGACTGCAGCGGACATGTGGAGTGCTGGAATTTTACTCTGTGAACTGCTCACCGGCATCTCTGTGCCGGCGGCTTTCGGCAACTTAGCTGAGGCCCGGCAGGGCGGAGATATGAGCGTCCACTCCGACTTTCTGGTGGAGGGGCTGGAGTGCGCCCCGTGGTGGAGGCCGTATGATCTACAACCGGAGGGGGCCTGGGAGCAGCAGCCCTTTGTCAGCACACCGCGATTCCCGGGTGGAAGCCCCTCCCCGCGCTTATCGCCCCAGGCCACGCCGCGTGCTGTCAGCATGTCATTCCAGGTCACGCCGAGGCTGACCTCGCGCGCAGACTCTCTGGAGTTGCGGTGAGTGTGATCCTCCCTGCCCTTGCCACGAATCGATGGCCCTCTCTGCACCTGAAGGGAGAGGCCTGGTGGAGGTCCACCGCCTGATGGGGAGAGCGCACACCGGAGGGTGGGCGGCACGCTCCACGTGGCAGTGGCGATGGCACAGGCGGGGAACCGACAAGCGCTGCCCTAACATCCCATTGCTTCGACCTCATCCTCGTTGCAGAGATGGCGCTTGACGCATCTCTGCATGAGCCATTGCGGGGATCATGATCTAATCACATCAGATTGAACGGTGCTGAATAACATTTCCCACATAAAAGTACGCGATACACATCGACTCTCTCACCGTTCATCGTCGCTTACAGATCAACGTCACACACCTCACAGTGGATTCGCACTCAGAAATAGTGGTTGTCACACGCCATCGTAGCCTTAGGTAACAAGTCTGCGGAGATTTGGTTCGAAACATCAGTGTAAATTTCGACTTAGCAATGGGCCTTACACCCTACCACCAGGTGCCATTGGTATCCGGTCTTGCAGCGAAATGTAGTGCTGAACTCTTGGTCTATCGGGGAAATGCGCCGGGTTGATATGTCGTGTTGTATTTTGATATTGATTCCCAGTGTGGAGGCGCTGTGGAAGCTCTCACGGCAATTGATCCTAAGGCACCCTTTGATCAGTCTTGAGCAGTGCACAAATTCCATGAGATGGGCTGCGAAACAGAGAGTCTGTTGAGACATGCCTCAATGTCTTTTGCATATTCCCAGAAGTGCTCCTGGGACGTCCAGCCTTGGAGAGAGTAGTGGCGTCCACCTCACCGATGCGAAGCTCGTCGAAGAGCTCCGCGCATGGGTGGAAGAAGAGGTGTACGCTCGCCACACCTCATTATTTGTTCCTGCCCCACTAACTTGGTGCTTGATGTTCTATGCCTGGTCGATGTTTAGGTGTAAGGGTGTAAGATGGTCGCAAGGCCCTTAGATTTCGAGGTCAACAAACGCTCAAGATCCAACATCCACCAGAATCGTATCTCTCTCGATTTCAAGTCTAAGCGCCATCTTCGCACATCGGAGCAGCACATTCACGGCGTGGCCCGGCTTCCAAAGACTTGTAAGGTGCAGCTGATTCTTCTTGGACAGGCGAGAGTGCCGGGAGACACTGAGGGAGGAGGGCGGGCCTTCGCAGGTGCACGCGTGGCTTGCTCTAGCTAAAGCGCCGCTGGACGAGGCTGCTGCAGACCTCGTGTATCGGTGTGGTGGCAAAGTCCTTGCTCGCTAGCCCATGAGAACTCTCGCATCCATAATCCAAGCCGCCAGTCAATCCAAGTACACGTGTCATGTTACTAGGCACAGCTCGCAGTTGCCCAATTTGTTCAGGGCTGCTCAGGGCTGGAATTTTTGAAAGATTGTCAAGTACAACAACTGTCTTGTTATTTTTTGCCGAGGAGGGCGTTCGTCCATCTAGATGTTCTGCAAACCGCCCTTCGGATTGTCTTGGACCCTCGATGATGAGGAGCTTAAGATTGGAGGGTGGGATGGAGTGGGGAACTTCGAATGGCAGCCTGCTCGAGGTGGACCCAGCAAAGCGCATCACCGCACCCGAGGCCATGACTCACCGGTGGCTCAATCAGCGATGGCTAGATGTGGAGGATGCAGAGAAATCAGCTCACACAGTACGAGTAGACCATCCAGGCCTTCCAACCCAAATAGATGCACAAACTGGAACAATTACCACGTCCAATGCCAGTGAGGACACTGAGAAGCTGAATGCCCCCATAACGAGTTCAGCCACATCGGTTGACACGGTAGTATCCAAGCCCTGTCCTTTCATGTGTGAGGGGGATAGGCGAAGAAGATGGGTTTAAGCAAAGAGGAAATGGTTTTTGTCCGGTTTGCACACTAGTGGGGAAGGTTGGGTTTGGGTGTAATTAACGAGGAGAAATAGGTCTGTGCGGCCGCGTGGTATCATCAGCTGTTTCTTAGCCTGTAGCAGAGAGGATCATTGAGAAAACACAGTATGAGAACGAAAGGAAGTGACCCCCTGAGATGAGTAGGATTTGATATTGAATCCGGCCAGGAATGACTTCTTCAAGGAATTGATCACTCGCATGCAGATGTGACGGCATGGATAAAGCACTAGAAGGGCGACTGGAGCAACGCTTGATCAGATTGCTGGGCGGTGAATAGGACGGCGAGAAACAGCGGAAGACTGTGAGATATGCGAGCACAATGCGCGCTGCAAATTCGATGGCAATAGAAGAATTGCTTGAGGAGGAAGAGAGCCAGGTGCAAGGGGAAATGGCTAGTGTGCAGACTCCGGTGTGTTCCGCCCCAAAGCGCAAAGCTCGCTGCGCCTTCCCCAGATGTGCGCTCGCAGCTCTGGTAGTCAAAACCTTGAACTGGCCTGCCATAGCACAGGTCTGAGAGCCGTCTCAGCCTCGGAGCGTAGGGGTCTTTCAGGCACGCATGGCGTCTACAGGGATCATTTTGTGGTGCGCCGATCACCTGGAACGCTTGCGACAGCATTGACAGCTTGGCCTGCCAATCGATTCTCCACTTACTATGACTGTGGCATCGTGAATGCCTCGCATCCTAGCATGTTGGCAGAGTATGCCTGAAAAAGCTTCAATGTCTCAATCACTTGGGTATTGCTTTGATTCCAGCTGATCTTGTGGTAAGATCTTGGCGGAAGAGCTCAGATTGCGTCATGCTCTGATAGCGTCATGTGCGGTCGTGACGGTTTGCAGCTGCCGCAATTGACTTGGAAAGGAAGATTTGCCCAGAAGCTGCGTGGATGCTTTTGCTGCGCGTGTTGATAAGATGCTCATACCTCCCTTGAGCTGTTTTTCCAAACTAAAGATGTTGTGCTCTCCTACTTGAGGACGTGATTCTTCTTGTTTGAAGTTGTGCATCTTGGATACTCCACATGGCAGTCTCAATCTCTATTTCTGATTTGCTGATGAATAGCTCTTCACACAGCAATAGAAAGATCTGGACGCCATCACCCAAAAGTAGGACATGTAAAACGATGGCCCGAGTAGTAGGCTTTGTATGAGAGAACTGTGGTATTGTTTCGCCCAAAAGTGAAATTCATATGCGAACATATGATTGGAGGACAATGTGTGCCGCGGAGCATAAAGAGCAGTGCGAGTGTTGGGATACATTCGCGTATGTGCACTCAGAGCCTGCCCTCGGCTAGACCGGTCGCTCTCAGATGAGGGACCTGAGCAAGATTGGGCCTGTCAGGATAGCACAGCACACCGGAAACTCTTGTCAACACTCCGGGCTACACTCCTTTTGTGGAGTGGCCACAGACAGGCTACCCGGCACCTGGGCTCAAAGTCCTTTATGGTGCGCGGCACTTTTATGTGGTATCATAACTTGTAGCAAACAGTTTATCAATCAAACAAGCTCCCCCCCCAAAAAAACTGTTGGGAATTCACGTAACACAAACTGAGTGTGCACCCAGACTGCAGCCCGCCATTAAGTATGCTTTGGCACTATTGATTACTACATTAAAGGTGGAAAAGGAACTTGCTGCCATGATGCAATTTGATTATCAGCAGCAAGGTGCTATTCCTCTGCGCAACAACCATTTTTCACATCTATAAGAGCCCGTGGGAAAGCTGATTCTGTCCGGATCGAAAAATGAAAATTGTCGAGAAATTTGATGCTCACTCTCAGAAGCAAAGACGTTTTCTCAGCAGGTGTTTTTCACTGCTGTGTTTGAAACTGGAAACTGACCCATCCATCGCCGGCATGATATGACCGCTGCCCACACTTTGCTCCTTGATTAAAGGGACATTCCAGAATATGTTGGAGTCCGGGGAGTTGATGCTAACACCCCTACGAGCCGAACTCAAACTCCGCAGGGCCCTCCCGCGCCCCCGCGTATGTGATGGTGGTACCCGTGAGTGGGGCACTCCCATGGGCGACACGGTGGTACTAGCGGGGCCGATTCCGATAGTCATATTTCCGTATCAGTCTCTGACCAAGCGACACGCCGACGCGCGTGATGGCACTCGAGCGCTGCATCCTTCTCGACCTCTCCTCAAGTAAGTATGCTGTTCGTTCTGAACAGAATACGAGGCTAGGTTGATCGAACTTATTATCACTGATGCCCAGAATATTTGTGGAAATCGTGTATCCGCTTGTCTGCTGAGTAGTTTTACGTGCATTAGAAGTACCATGTTCAGCCTTGAAGCCGTATGTTAATGGTGTTTTGTGTATGGGCTCTGGCATGAATACATGAAAATCCGGTCGTAATACTAAATTGTATGATTTCTATGTTTATGCACATGATATCGGATCATGTGTACAACTCATTGACTGGTGGTGCCTTCATGAGCATGCGGGGTTATTATTTATCTGAACAGCATTTACGCTGTTTACTAGGACAAAGTCCTGAGGGTGCAAGTGACCCCACAACTAGGTGGTATGCTATAGCATCGAGCTACTCCCGTAAATATAACGCGCCTCAAGGGCTCCATCTAGCTCTGTGGCTAGGTATACATCATCTGCGGAAGCTGCGTACAGGTCCAGGATGGAAGTGGAGGGCTACCGTGTGGCCGTGGTATGGAGTGGCGGCAGCCCGGGCGGTGGTGTAGCCGTGGGATGGCGGAAGTAAAGGGCGGCGGGGGTGCCTTAGAACCTAACCCCAGGTGGCTCCCATCCCCCTCTCCTCCCCGTCACCCATCGGCCCCCAAAGGGGGGGAGGAGGAGAATGGGGGTCTGTCTATCCAATTCCTTGAAATTCCCAGAAGCCAGATACAATGTTCGTCGCCAAATCCTGAGCGTCCGTGTCGTCCATGTGTGCATCGTATGCTGTGGCAATTGGTTCGCTAAGTCTAAGTCCTGTCCATTGTTTCCTTCTACAGGGGTCCTCGTGCGCCTTCGCCCGAGCCGAAGAGTGATTCCTACACAGCCTCGAAAGCTTTTTCAGGATTGGGGGGATTCTCCCTTTGGAAACCTCTGTTTCCTGAAGAAGAGGTGGTTCACCGAGAAAACTGAGGAAAGGGAAAAGAGCAGAATAAGCACTAAACAAAACCAAGGAACGATACCGCAATGGTGTAAAAGGGACCCAAGATGGTTTGCCACGGAAGCCGAAGAGGAACGTAGGATAAGCTTTAGGAGAAACGTCACATTCTTCCGCAAACCAAACCGGAGGGAACATGCGTACCCGCACAAACGGGGCAAACGATACTGGAGCGAGCACATAGTGGGGAAAACCTGCAGATGGATACAGAAAACGAAATATGATAGACCCATGTTGGTAAGGTGTACGGAAGAAGTGAGGAGGGCAACGAAAGATATGAACTTGTACAGGCGGATGAGGAAGCATGGGGAATTGCACCGCCTGGATGGGGAGAGGCGCCAGGTAATGAGAATGGAAGGGGCCCAAACCATGGCTCTGCACATAACAATGGACGCACTGAGAACACTGGCAAGGCAGAACCAAGGGGTATGGAGCACGAAAAACAGAGCGACGGGTGAAACAACTCAAAGACTCTCCCAAGTAGGGGGGAGGAGGGGGCACAGGCGGAAACGAAAGAAGAGGAACAATACCCTAGAAATTCGGTCACATAGGGGATATTCAGGGAGGACGGGAAACTGAGCACGCACCAGGTGGACCTGGCAATTGAGGAAGTGGACGCAAGAACCCCTGGAGCGAGTAGGACCATTCAGGACATACTGCATGTGCTTAGGGAAAATGATGCAGGCTTCCAGAGGATGATAAAAAACAAGCTGTCAAGACAAAAGGGCACCCAGATACCCATAATAGGAAATGGGCACTGGCTACTACTGATGATTCAGGTCTGTGACCTAGGTGGCAGAAGCACCCTGCAGGCCTACGTGTATGACCCGATGGGTGCAGAAAGACCAACACGAGGTAAGGGCGCCCCCAAGCAAAAGGGAATGCTGGGGGAGCTGCAAGCAGCGGTCAGCAAATGGGTAAAGGACAATGAATGGGTGATGGAATGCCAGGAGTCCCGAGCCACGGTAATGTATGATAAACACCAGTATGACGCGTACAATTGTGGGGTTTGGGTAATATATATGGCGGAACTGTGGCAGGACTGGTTGAGGGAACAGAATGGAGCATGGATACAGCAGGTATACGCAAGCACGCTCCAAACTGACAGAAACGTCGTGCTACACACCAAGGAAAAAGTGCAGCACTGTAGGGAAAAATACAGGCCTAAGGTGAGGGCAGCTATTATGAGGGAGAAAGTACAACCCACGGAGGAGAGAATGGGTGAGGTAGACATTATAAGTGAAACCGAAGCAGGAAAGCCACGGGAAGACAGGGACCAAGGGTTAGCGGCGGCATTCATGAGGGGAATGACGCAGGACTACACGAAGGAACGAGTGGAGGAAATAATGCGAGGACAAGATACCGGCGTTCAGGCACCCATGGAAGCAGAGGATATGCTCCAGGCAATGGAAAAGGAAGAAAGCAACCTCATAAAAAGAACACTGGAAATGTTGAAGGGGGGTGGGCACACCCAAATAGCCGTTCGGGAAGGCGAGAAATGGGGCATGGTTATGCTCACAGCGGAAGGTCAGGACATTCATGCACTTCTTGGGAGGCTCAGCAATCCTCAAGGCAATGGGAGCCGGGCTGGGTGGCCAACGTCGCGGAGCAGGAGGAGGTCTTGCCGTACACCGTGTTGGACGAGCTTCAACCTCTAGGTGACACGACAGTGACCAAGGACGAGGCAGCGTGGCTCGACACTGAGCTCAATGCCACGTTTGGAGGACATCCTGACTTCAAGGAGGAGCACTGGGAGGAAATGCGGAATGTTCTTCGCAGGTGCAAGACCACCTTTGCCAACAGTCCTCACGATCTGACAGGCTACAAGGGCAAGGCGGAGCACAACACGTTCTCCATTCCTTTTGTAGACGAATCCAAGGCCGCCTACCAGAGACCCAGGAAGTACAGTCCGGGCGAGCAGGAAATCATCGATATTCATTGCAAGGAACTTTTGGAGTATGGCTTCATAGAGCCAGCAGCCAAGCATTGCAGGCATGCGAGCAACGTGGTCGTGGCTGGCAAGAAAGATCACGAGACTGGCCTGTGGACCCAGACGAGGTTCTGCGTGGACCTCAGGGGTGTCAACCGGCACTCCCTCAAAGATAATACGCTGCCGCACCGACCAGAGGAGCTCTACCAGAAGGTGGCGAAGGCTAAGTTCAAGACCACGCTGGATGCCACCAAAGCCTTCCACCAGATTCCCATGGCCACGGAAGAGGACAGGAGCAAGACGGCGTTTTGGTGGAAGAATCAGCTGTACCAGTACACCTCGATGCCTTTTGGTGCAGCTGGAGCTACTTCTGCGTTCGTAAGAATCATGGACTACGAGTTACGTCACTTGCAGCATTGCACGGTGGCATACGTCGACGACGTAGTGGTCTACACGGATTCCACGCCTGAGCAGCATTTGAAGGACGTTGAGGACGTACGTCGCACCTTGGGGGACGCTGGCATCCGTTTGCATGCAGGCAAGAGTACCTTTGGTGCAGCCACGGTGGACTTTCTGGGCTATCGCATTGGTCACATCCAACTCCATTGGCGCGCAGGAAGCTAAATGCAAGGCCATCCAGGAGCTTCCAAGCCCCCAGGACAAGACTGGGCTCCGCTCGATCTTGGGCATGATGAACTACTACAAGGGCTTGGTGGGTGAGCCAGGGGGGCCAAACTACTCTGAGATGGCCCGCCCTCTCAATGACCTGCTCAAAAAGGAGGTCACTGACATCAAGGGAGCCTGGGGAAAGGAGCAAGATCGAGCACTTCAAGAACTGAAGGATGCTCTCTGTTCTGGGAGGTGCCTGAGGCCTATCGATTATGACAGACCCCTCATATTGTACACCGATTGGAGCACCTATGGCATTGGCGCAGTGCTGGGCCAGAAGGACGATGATGGGAAGGAGTACATTTGTATGGCAATCAGCCGATCCCTGAGTAAAACGGAGAGACAGTACGCCAGCTTCAAGGGGGAGATGCTCGCAGTGGTATGGGCAGTGCGCACACTGAGGCAGTACTTGCATGGAGTTCACTTCACTTTGGTGACCGACCACTCACCGCTCACCACCCTGATGGAGAAGGCCGATCTCCAAGGGCAACACCTACGCTGGGCAATCAGTTTGCAGGAGTTCGACTTCACTGTGAAGTATCGTCCAGGTGCCAAGAACAGCAACGCTGACGTGCCGTCTCGCTACCCACTGCCGTCCACGACAGATGAGACTGGAGCGAGGCATGAGAGGGAGAAGGTGACTGCGTTACACGCAGGCGTGGGGGAAGTTCACACGAAGGACTTCTGTGACCACTTGTGCTTTATGTTGGCTGGGGATGCTTTCCCAGGGGAAGAGGCCACGCCAGAGGTGCAGGTTGCCAACTACTGCAGGATGGCTGCCATGGAGCAGCTGGGCACGGGACTAGTGCATCGTTTGTTCGACTTGCACTACCGCGAGGAATTAGAATGCAATCATGGGGACATGTTCGACACTGACTTACCTGAGCTGGTGACCGACTCTGGAAGGCTAGCCAGAGCAGCTTGGAAGGCGTTGAGCCTGGTCAGGCCTACGCGAGGCACGCACGGCGAGGGAAGCCCGGCTGTGTACAGCAATGAGTACTTTGAAGGTGAGCGCATCTTGAAGCCTGAGAAGGTGGACACCAGGGTGCTGGGCAAGCGGTTCTTCTCGCAAGCTCGGGAGGAAGGCGTGGTGTGCTACGAGCCATGTGGAGGCCTCTGTGCTGGGCTAGAGATGTTGCTCCGCAGTGGGATGAAGGTGGATCGCTACCTGTATCAGGACATATCCCCGAGCAGTCGAACAGTTGCCAGGGCCAGGTGCACGGCATTGCTAAGACGATATCCTGACCTCATTTCGCCCCGTGCAATAGAGTTTGGGGCTCTACCCCAAGATCTGCGCGACACCACCAGTGCCGACTTTATACGAGCAGGAGCTCTTCAAGGACGCCAGTGGGTCATGGTATGTGGGTTCCCATGCTAGGATCTCTCCCCTGCTGGAACACTCACAGGCCTGGATGGCAGGCACAGCAAAGTATTTTATGAAGTGGTCAGGCTTCTGTCCACACTCCAGCAGCTGCAGCAGCAGAGGCCTCCAGGCTATATCCTGGAAAACGTTTCTCCGTTGTCACACAGACCTGGAACCAAGATCAGGGACGAGGTGTTCCCGTACATTGCCAGCGTCATTGGCCGACCAGTGTCCTTTGATGCAGCACAAGCAGGCGCTTACGCACACCGATTGCGAGCGTATTGGAGCAACTTGTTCCAGAGCCACCAGTTTCGCTCCGTCATGAGCAAGGTGGTGAGACCAGAAGGACGAATCGTATCGTCAATCATATGCAAGGGCTGGCATCCCAGGCCAGTGATAAGGACAGACCGCGCGCCTCACTACGTGGTGAATGTGATGGGAGAACCATTGAGGGCACTTCCCACCATCATGGCGACGCAAGGGTCAAGAGCGTTCAGGAGAGCGAGAATGGGCACCGTGGTGTGCAACCAGGACGATGAAGACGCCGAGGAAGAATCTCGAGAAGTGAACCTCGACGAGAAGGCGCGAGCCATGGGCTACAGCGCAAGTGAGCTACGCATGGCCGATGGCCTGAACGACGTAGAATTGGCAAGCATTCTGGGCCTGGCCATGGATCGCAGGGCAATGGAGCTGCTGATGGCGGTCGCAGAAGCGAGCAGGAAGGGGCTCCCTCACAGCGAGGAATCCCCAGAGGCAGAGAATTCCCCAGGACAGCCCATCGCTGTAGACAACAACTGGGCAGACCACGAGAGGTCGGACCTTCAGCAGAGGCAAGCTTTGCTGGCGGAATGGGTTGAGAATTCGAATGCATATACCCAGCAGGTGGCGAAGACTATGACCCATCGTGACTGGGAGGAGAAGCTGCGGGTAATGTGCTCGCAAGGGCAGAAAGGTGCAGAAGGAATTGGAGCCCAGCGACAGAAGGCTGGAACCAAGAAGAAGAAGAAGAAGAGAGTGGCAGCTCTACACCATGGCGCAGTATCGTCAGAGGCATGAGAACCACTTCGTGAAGGAGGGCGCAACCCCAGCAGCGCGCGTGGATGTGCCTGCCTGGAGTCCGCCTGCCAAAGATTCAGAGATGAGACTCCCCAGGTTGGCGTGCACCACCAGATTCGAGGACCTGATGGCCAGCGTGGCTGAGCAGCAGGTAGACCGTGACAAGCATCGAGATGTACACGATGATGCATGGTGCCTCAGATGGTTGAAGTCCAATGGTAGAGTGAGGTTGCCAGAAGAGGAAGTTCGTCGAGTAAGGAGGCGAGCAGCACGACATCGATGGGATGAGGCTACGGACGAGATCTACATGGTCACTATGTCGGGCAAGGAGGTGAGAATACCTAAGCCTGCTGACCGTCTCGCGTTGGTTAAGGAATACCACTCCAGAACTGGACATTGGGGCATAAGACGGACGCAGCATCTTTTGTGGCAGCGCCATTTGGTGGGCCGATTTGAAGAAAGACGTGGAGGCTGTGGTCACTCAGTGTGAGACCTGTCAGCGTGTGAAGACTCATTATGCGAGAGAGGAGGCATGTTTATCCCCCCTTGAGATCGTGTCGTTCATGTATCGCTGGTCGCTGGATTTGGCATGGCCTTCGAGGAGAGAGATCAAGTCTGGCAACAACCGAGTGCTCATCACGACCGAGCACTACACCAGGTTCATAGTCTGCGTGCCCATTCCCGACAAGGAGGCGAGCACCATCGCAGCGGCATTTCGCAGTCATGTCCTGGCTGTGTTTGGTGCGCCAGCAGAATGCTTGATGGATGGAGGTAAGGAGTTTGAAGGCGAGTTCAAGCAGCTGTGCAGAGATTGCCTGATCGACCGGCGAGTCACCTCGCCAGACTCACCAGAAGGCAATGGGCTGACCGAGCGAGTGGTACGCACTATGAAGTTCTGCTTTAAGAAGCTTGCCTTGGAGAAGGGTCTCGATTATGAGTGGGATGAGCAGCTCTGGCCACTAGTGCTGAGCTATAATGCAGCACGCCAGGAGTCCACGGGGGTGGCGCCGTTCACCATGTTGTTTGCCCAAGAGGCAGTAGTGCCGCCTGATTTGAAACAGGCACCCAGCATAGATTTTGGTGCTGAGGTCGAAGATGAGAAGGATGCCAGAGTCAAGGACCTCCACCGGAGAGCACAGGTGGTGAGGCGACTGATGGTACACGCTGGTTGCAGCCTGGAGGTCGCACAGCATCGTGATACACTACATTATGAAGGGAGAAGAGGTGGGGGCTATGAGCCTAGTCCACACCAATTTAAGGTGGGCGATTTCGTCTACATCAGGCAGAAGCCTCGCAGCGGCATGGAAGTCGCGACCAAATCTGCCATTCTGAAGCTGGTCAAGATACAACGAGATGGTGTGGTGGTGCTTGAGGACGCCACCAAGTTAAGAGAGAAGAGCACCGTGCAGAGCATCGCGCCATGTCACCTACAGGTGAAGGACCAGTATGACTGCAGTGCAGCCGTTCCCAGCAAGCACCTAGCATGTGAAGTGTGCAGGAAGACTGATGGGGAAGCAGAGATGTTGTTGTGCGACGCATGCAACAGGGGGTACCACTTGTGGTGTCTGACCCCAGCACTGGATGAAGTACTAGAAGGCGAGTGGCTATGTCCCAGGTGCTCAGGCACGGGGATGCAAGCCGCCAACGCTGAGGTGCAGACCCAGAAAGACGAGAGTTCTGGTGCCCTAGAGGACAGACTGGGCATGAAGGAGCAGCAATTGAATGAGAAGCTGTATGCGGAGATGCGCCTGTTGCCAGCAGACGTGGGTCCCCGTCGGGTGGTGAAGGGAGACAAGTTTCAGCCTTGGCATGCCATCTCATCAAGGGAGATGCTGTTGAAAGAGGAGGACATGTTCTTGGGCATGCCAGATCAGATTGATTGGGGAAGGCAGGACAAGCTCTCTGAGGCTGTGCAGATCTTCATGCCAGGGCACTGGAATGAGGG
This sequence comes from Cymbomonas tetramitiformis, assembly GCA_001247695.2. Classification (NCBI taxonomy): domain Eukaryota; kingdom Viridiplantae; phylum Chlorophyta; class Pyramimonadophyceae; order Pyramimonadales; family Pyramimonadaceae; genus Cymbomonas; species Cymbomonas tetramitiformis. The sequence goes on from LGRX02006098.1 coordinate 34,778, forward strand.
GCATCGCACGGTGCTGAGCAAGAAATATCGGGAACAGAAGGCCATGGCAAGGCATCTGAGGGATGCACCTCTTGTGCCTGCGTTGGCTGAAGAAGAAGTTGAAAGACGAGGGGAGTTGAGACACATGACTAAGGCTCAGGTTAGAGAAGCTAGCGCGCTGCAGTGGGGGCTTGAACTGGTTATCACAGTGCCCTCTGAGGTGAGGCGTTTGGCAACAGAGGTGGATTGGAAGTCCGTCGATGGCGTGTGGGACCCATGGGCAGGCACTGGGGTCATCAGTGAGGTGATGGTGGAGCAATGGCCGCAGTTGAGATTCATGAACAATGACTGGAACTCTCAGTTGGGTTGGTCTGAGGCGCATGACGCACTTCAGCCAGGTAACTATCGTATATGGAAGGAGAAGTATGGCGTCTGTGACGCAGTGGTGACTTCACCTTGGTTCGCAGCGCTGGATATCGCGTTTCCGTTGGCAGTAATGGCCAGTCGTGTGGTGGCGTGTGCCCACGTTCCATCTTATTACTTGACAGACATGACCGAGAGCAGGGCCGCGTACTTTAGACGATTGAGTCAGACAGGACGCTTGCATGTGATTGGGCATCTGGAACATGGACCTATTGGCCGCAGGTGTATGTGGGTCTTGGTGTTCAAGAATCCGCTGGTCAGAGCCAGAATGTTACAGGGTGGAGAAGGTGAAGGCATTGGTATGTTCACTTTCAGTTTGGGCAAGTTCATGGCAGATGGTGATACGACCCAGTATGCTGAACAAGCCCATATTTGAGTCTGTGCTACTGCACGCAGCAGCTACAGATGTGGGATGTTGGAAATTTGGGCTTGCATGTAAGAGTTCAGCGTTCGATCTCAGGATACCAGAATTTTAAAAAAATTTGTAGCTCTACGATCTTATGCTGTGTTGAGAATTGCTCGAACAGTTACCGGCACCAGTGAATATTAATGACGCTTATGACCAGTCGCGAGTGTTAAGTTTGTTCGATTCCGAGAATGTTTGTACCATCATATGCACGCGTTTGCGACATCATATCTCAATTGTCTTCCCCGAAGCTGGCAACACTTGAGCTCTTATGCATCTCGGAACTGAACTAAGAACTCAACTCGGAACTTACTGTACTCTTATACTCCGTACACAGTCTAGAGCCCTTCACAGTCATATCGGTCCTCTAGTGTACTCCGTACCGAGTACTTTTGTACTTAGCCGTTTTTGCCCATTTACTTGCGTTTCGGGCCCTTGTGCTCGCCTCCTAGCACATCATTCCTTCGTGACCGCCATGCAGAGTAGCGGACCCACAACAGCCTATCGTAGCATGGCAAGCTTTCGGTACGTCAAGGCGATCAGTTCCAATAGAAATTGACTACTCTGAATATTGTACCACCGGAAAGTGATAGTTCCCACATGGATATCGAATGCTACCAATATTAACAAATAGCATAATATCGCTACTTTGGAAGCTATCAGTGACTGATGGTGAAACTTGGTAAGTATCATCTAGCAATATTGATATTCAAACATCTGCATTGTGTCAACAGTGCCGCTCTACCAATAACGTTTCCAATCGCTGATTGATACCAAAGGCGCAACAACCAGGAGTGTCCTACTTCTTGCCCTTCTTTTTCTTTTTCTTGCCCTCATCCTCTCCTGGCGTCTCGGGTGGCTTGTTTGGATCAGGTGTAGGTGGTCGAGTCAAAATGTCCAAATCTAGTTTACAAGGAGGTAACCGTACAAAATCTTCTTTGGTGCTCCAAGCTGCAATACAACACACTTTACACAAGTATCAATACATAACTTAATCATGTTTGACGTGGGATCCCAAGCATATTGTGATGGGCCTACATTGTCAATTTCCCACTTTTCTAGTTCCCCTCCACATTTGTGCGCCCTTCCCTTTCGTCAAAAATCGATGCCAACCACTCGAAGGCGTTGTGCACAGACAAGGTTCTTATTATTGAGTGCACCTATTACTTAAACACCTAATTCAACTAGAATCAAAGTTGTGAAAAGACTCATTGACATTTCACTAATCCAATCCAATCCAATCCAATCCAATGAAAGTCATATCGAAACTCAGTCAATATTTCATTCCCTGTCGTTATCATGAAAAGTTATCATGGTTTGAAATGAAATGGACTGGAATGGGAAATATCACCTTGAGCATTTCTCATCGACTTCTTACTGAAGTGGCGTTAACATCTTGAAAATGAATATAAGCACTGCATGATGGCATATATGTCGACAAGATCCGGCTAATGTCCCTAAGCCTCTGATGCGCACACAGCAACTGCAGTGCAGTAATGTTAGGCTGTGGGCGTGCCTGGAACTGGAGTCTCATCGTGGAATATCAGTGTGTAGCGCCCACCCTCAAGCTCCTTAACAATAAGCAGGCTTTTCTCAAAGAACACCTCCCCGTTCTCGCTTCGGAGTGACATCGGCCCTGTCAGCGTGCCCTCAGGTGTCTCCTCGCCTATCTCCAGCTGCGCACAGTCCTTGCCACCCGAGATTGCCTAAGAACCACCACCATCCTGCTCAAGCCAAATGTTTCTCCTCACGTCACTTCCTGTATTCTGGTTTGCAGCATCTCCAGCTGCTAGTGATACTCACTGAGAACTGCATTCATCTCGCTCAGTTGTAACGCTGTGGATCACAGTACTGAGGTAGAGGAGGGAAACCCGGGACTATAGCCAAGTCACACTTCTGTCTTGAGAAATGCCACAATCCAGTAATTTGTGTAGGGACTGAAAAACGAGGGTCTGCCAAAGTTTCAGCGCTGCAAGGAACTCCGCTCCCACAGATGCACAAAGCCGCGCTGCAAGAAACTCCGCTCCCACAGATGCACACAAAAAGCCGCGCTGCAAGGAATCCGCCTCCCACAGATGCAAAGCCGCGCTGCAAGAAACTCCGCTCCCACAGATGCACAAAGCCGCGCTGCAAGAAACCCCGCTCCCACAGATGCACAAAGCCGTGCTGCAAGGAACTCCGCTCCCACAGATGCAGAAAGCCGCGCCAAAAGGAACCCCGCTCCCACAGATGCACAAAGCCGCGCTGCAAGGAACTCCGCTCCCACAGATGCACAAAGCCGCGCTGCAAGGAACTCCGCTCCCACAGATGCACAAAGCCGCGCTAAAAAGGAACTCCGCCCCACAGATGCACAAAGCCGCGCTGCAAGGAACTCCGCCTCCCACAGATGCACAAAGCCGCGCTGCAAGGAACTCCACTCCCACAGATGCACAAAGCCGCGCCTGCAAGGAACTCCGCTCCCACATTCACAAAGCCGCGCTGCAAGGAACTCCGCTCCCACAGATTCAAAAGCCGCGCTGTAAGGGAACTCCGCCTCCCACAGATTCACAAAGCCGCTGCTTGCAAGAAACTCCGCGTCCCACATGACGCACAAAGCCGCGCTGCAAGGAACTCCGCTCCCACAGATGCACAAACCGCTGGCGGGCATGGTAAGGAACCCCGCTCCCACAGATGTGCCACAATGCCTCGCTGCAAGGAACCCGCTCCCACAGATGCACAAAAGTCAGCGCTGCAAGGAACCCCGCTCCCACAGATGCACAAAAAGCCGCGCTTGCAAGGAACTCCGCTCTCCCACAGATGCACAAAAAGCCGCGCTGCAAGGAACTCCGCTCCCACAGATTCACAAAGCCGCGCTGCAAGCAACTCCGCTCCCGCCGAGAGCAACCACCAGAGCAGAGAGCAACCACCACAAGCTCAGAGAGATGCTACCTTGCCAGTTTCAAAATTCCTCGGGGCTTCGCCGACATGAAGGCGAGCCACAATCAGTCGTCCGGACTCGTACTCGGCAGACGGACCATATTCCTGCACTCCAAGACAATGTCGCCAAAAACAACGTCGGGTTAGCTGCGCACTGAAGGCCGTGACACACAGCCTCGGGTCAGCTGCGCACTGAAGGCCGTGACACACAGCCTCGGGTCAGCTGCGCGCTGAAGGCCGTGACGCACAGCCTCGGGTCAGCTGCGCGCTGAAGGCCGTGACACACAGCCTCGGGTCAGCTGCGCGCTGAAGGCCGTGACACACAGCCTCGTGTCAGCTGCGCGCTGAAGGCCGTGACGCACAGCCTCGGGTCAGCTGCGCGCTGAAGGCCGTGACACACAGCCTCGGGTCAGCTGCGCACTGAAGACCGTGACACACAGCCTCGGGTCAGCTGCGCGCTGAAGGCCGTGACACACAGCCTCGGGTCAGCTGCGCGCTGAAGGCCATGACACGTGAAGGAAGGTAACGATTGCTGTGAAATGCAACTTTTTGGGGGCAAAGATTTCAAGATCGATATTCTCCGCGCTCGGGTCTTGAACTCGATTTGAGTTTTCATGTGAGCCACCAGCACACTGTCAAATCTGAACTCACGATGCCCCCTGAAGCGGTGGAGTGACCTGGACAGGGAGTTCTAAGAGAACCAACGAGGCTCCTCTTTGTCAGAAATAATCTTCCTTAAAAAAGGCCACTTCATATTTCTGTGGGTTTGTACTTGTAGATAAGTCACGAATAGAAACGAGGCAAGGGGAGTACCTCTGGAGGCTCCGCCGGCACCTCCGGCTCGGGTTCGGGCTTTCCCTTCTTTCCCTGTGAAAGGCACACCGGCAGCTGCCCGTGAGTGCTGCAGCAATGTCTAGCAGATATTTCGGCGCCACTTTCGATATCAATAGCAAACAGTGTGAGCTGGCTGTAACCACCCCCACGATACGTTTACCTTATCACACGGAGAAATAGTGGAGTTTCCTGTGAAATAAAACAGAATCCTAGCCTACCCCTGCATATCATATTTGGGGCAGAAGCAATGCACCTTTTTCCCCGGATTCGGCGATGGAGGTTTTACAGGAGGTGTCGCAGGGGCCTCGGTTCTGTCTATCCCGGGTTCGGGTGTAGGGGGTGGCGGAATCTCTGCTTCCACCGTCACCTTCACGCCTCCGATAATGTCCCCTGCTGTAACCTGTCCATGCGATCCGTGAATGAGTTTGAACAGCAACACAAGGGACCAATCCACGAGAGGTCATATGCAGCTTCACCATCATGCAACACTGTACACGAAGGGGTCAAACGCAGAGGCCTGAATCAAGAGCACGAGCTAGGAGTAAGCCGAAAGGAGAAAATGTTGAGAAGCGCTCACCACTAAAGGGAAGGGCTGTGGAATACGAGGGGCTTCAGGATCGTCGGGGTGAGGCAGCGAAAACTGGACGTCACGATCAATAATGCCGAGCTTGACGGGCAGCTTCTCGGGGCACCCCTGCACGAAGACACCGCTGAATAGTTCCCCCATCCCAACAATCTAGATCAGCACCTGCAGCGGAACCCGCACGGCGCAAGGACGCCTGCAAGAGAGAGCCAGAGTGACTCACGATGCAAACCCTTACTGGTACGCGGTACTGCAGGAAGACTTCCCGAGCATCGCAGTGTTTTCTGAGCAGCATGCCGCAGCATTCGTGCAAAGATGTGAGAGAGTCGAAATGAAGGAGGATTCGAAGCGCACCTGTGGGAGAGCCCGGAAGCGCTGTCGAACATTTTGCCTTCGCCATGGATTACATCATTCACCCATTTTCCCTATATGCCAAAGGCGAGTCAGGAGTGTGTAGAATGCGCGGCTCTCCGAGCAACGATGGCAGGGATTTGTGGAGTGGGGTGGACAGGCGGATCACCGTGTAGGTGTCTCCACAGACTGCTGTCCATGTGCCATCGCCCGTGCGCTTACCATCGACATAGTCCCCTTCAAACCTGCTTACAACGAGGCCACAAACGCTGTAAATGCACCCATGGCAGGAGGCATCGCAAGGTCGTGCGCGAGCATATTTCCACGTGAAGATGAAAAGATACAGCGTGAAAGCGAAAGTCCTGGGAGTGCAAGCACGGTGTGCCTTGGGGGAAACAGGAGGACCCTGGACCCTCTTGAAGCCTCCGCAAGGGGAGGAAATCTGCTGGTCCGCACGTCAGTAAGCGCACTGACCAGAGAATGGCTGAGGTATTCTGAGCACTTGTGGAGCTGCTGCACAGCTGCGGTGGAGACGCACCTGTCTCCGTTCTCCTTTACCAGAACACCTTTTCCATTTGGTTTGTTGGTTACAAATGGCACCGTGAGCACGTCTCCGTTCCCGTAGTGGATGACCCCATCACCTGTAGTGGATGATCCCATCACCTGATCATGAGGTCAGATAGCAAAATCCCAACTTCTCGATGAGAACGATGCGGCCACTCCAACATAACAGGCACTAGCACGGCATGCAAGGCTAGACCAGCACCTGAAACTTTCACACTTGTGCATCGAAGTTGCCGGGACGCGCGCATGCTTTCAAGATATCCCGGAATATCTGTCGGAAGCATATTCCGCGCATGCAAAAGCTCCGTGCAATCACTCTAACGGAGCCAAGAAAAAGCAGAAATGAGATCTGAGCTCCAAGTTAAAATGAGAGGCCGTCCCAGTCGAGAGAGAGAGCGTTTCGGTTTGCTTAGATTGAAGAGAAGCCCTAGGAATAATTTTCAAGTGAGGGGCGCGACCTTCGCGGGAGTTCTCAAAGAAGGTGCCCTCGAATTTGTTCCCCTCTGCACTGATGTGCACCCCCCGCCCTGTCCTCTCCCCAAGCACGAACTCGCCCGTGTGTGTGCTTCCATCTGGCCACTTCCGTACACCTTGCCCCTGCGAGACATGGAAGCACTCCAAAAACACTCAGCGAGTGGGATAGCGCACAGCTTGGCAGTACGGCAGCTCTCCAAGCATAACTCTGGAACAGATGCAACACTCTGGCGACTCATAAAATGTGAGCCTATCAAGGATATTGCTTGGGAGGCACGGCGTCACTTAAAAGTAGTGCATGAATGACCGCGGACATTCCGAGAGCCCTCCTCGCTCACATCCCAATCAGGGCGGCATCGACTTTCAAAACGGTGCCAGCAAACCCAGAATCTAGAGGAATCCCTCCAAAAACTCTGCAGCTGCAGTCGCAAGGCATTAAGGAACTAAACGAATGGACGTAATGCGGTTCTCACCATTATCTCGTCACCCTTGAACTGGCCCGCGTAGGTACTCCCGTCTGCCATGGTGAGAGTACCATAGCCTGAAAGAAACACCGGCATACACAATTCACTTTGCCCTTTGCTAAATAAAGCCTCGTACTAGACACCAGGCAGGTTGCACTCCAGCGTGCACAAAAGCCTGAGAGCATCTGTTCGCATATTTAATGAAGAAAGTAAAAAAACATTTTAAGCTAATTTTTCTCACTCCGTAAAAGGATTACAGCGAACTGTGAATAATTCTAGTTGGCCACCCCTCCTGCAACTCTGTGACGCCTGTGGTCTTTTCGCATCATACTAGCACAGCGGCAGAAGCTTGTTGCGAATGGTTAACTTGTGAGCGGTGACCGACCAGTGACGAAAGGGTTTGTCTTGCAACTTCTTGCATTCCGGCGAATGGCTAGGCTCCTTTGACAAAAAAAACACACAACCCGGAAGGGTGTTCTTCTTTTCTTTTCTTTACATTCCGGCAAACGTTGTTAGCAAGCGAACGCGTGCAGTGTTCAATCTTGGGAGTCTTGTGAAAGAAGATTCTCGGAGGATTCCGCGATGGGTTCCCTAACCGACTTATGACGTACCTTCTTTCTGTCCGTGAACAAAGTCGCCTTCGTACTGGAAAAACTGATTTGGATATGCATACTTTCCCTTGCCGTGTCTCCGTCCTTTCACGACATCTCCTTCATAGCATTTTTGCTGTTGCACCGACCTTCACGCTCAACAAATTGAATAAAGACCGCACGAAAAAGCCACGCCAATCATCCCATTTGTGTTCAATATTCCAAAGCGTGTGTCGTGTTTCACGCATACACGCGGGGACAGTATATCTTACCAATTCTGTCCCCTTCAGAATGATGCCTGTAGCCTTGTTATGTACTTCCACAGTGATCCTTGCAGGTGGCTTGTGCACTTCAGCCATGCTGTGAGATGAACGTGAACGCTGTGATGATATCGGTAAGATTTCGCGTAACTGGACACAAAAAGGAAATCAGCTGTATGCGACCTTGCAGTGGCTTGTGTGACTTGGATTTCCACTTTCGCAAGCAGTTGGACTTAAGTTGAACAGAGAACGATTTAAATTCCTGCCCAGTTTTCTTCAAAGAGGACACAAAAACAGAAAAACACTCTTAGACTCTTGCTGCATCCATTGAATTTATTAGACCACTCTGGGAAGAACTCGATGAACGCCCTCGCCTGTCGTGTGTTTTTTTTGTTTGCTCCCGAGGGAGGGATATAGGCGACATGATGGATGGTCAGGCCAACACCGGAAAATATTGAAATCGAATGGTCATGGTCTCTGCAGAGAATCTGCGACCATTTTCAATATTGTCCGGTTTTGTCGTAATTTTGGGTTCGGCGATCGCGAAATTTTGCGATACGATCACCTTGATCGCGATCAGATCGTATAAGTCAAACATACGATCAGCTTGCCCAAAAAACTGAAATTTATACGATCATGATCGCGATCAGATCGCGATCAGATCGCGATCAAGCACTGAAAATCGGGATTTTCGCGCGCGCGGCGTAAATTACGCGTAAATTACGTATTTCGGGCCTTGTGAGTTTTACGCGTAACACGTAACACGCCATAGGAATCTCACCCAAATATAGGCTGAAATTCAGCCTATATATGAGCTGAAATTCAGCCTATATATGAGGCTATATATGAGCTGAAATTCGGCCTATATATGAGCTGAAATTCAGCCTATATATGAGCTGAAATTCAGTCTATATATGAGCTGAAATTCAGCCTAT
>LGRX02006099.1:0-34044 GCA_001247695.2 Cymbomonas tetramitiformis
GCACTGTCACGGTTCTATACGAACAATATGTGTGACGCTGCTGTAATTGAACGGTAACAGCGAAACGCAATAGTTTAGTGGGTTATGAGTGCAGCAGTCTGTAGACCAGAAGTGCTTGCTTGAGCCCAATGCTCCTCATATACTCTAATGCTCTCACGCATCTCATGCGTTACCACCATCGGGTTGTGAACCCGAGAGCACTAGGTGAACTTCCCGCATCGGCTGGTCGATATAGCCATTGATGCTCGCATGCTGTTCAGTGCATGCTTGAAGCGAAGACGCGTCTTATCAGGACACTTCGGTTCTTCAAGAACTTGTCTTGCTTCGCCATCTCGATGCCATGTACGTGGCCTCTCGATGACAGCTGTCACTCACCTTAGGTGGATGACAGACATTATGATTGTACATGTCATAGTCGACCGTACTGACAATACTTGACGACGGTATGTCATTATGACACATGACATGACATGACATGACATGACATGACATGACATGACATGACATGACATGACATGACATGACATGACATGACATGACATGACATGACATGACATGACATGACATGACATGACATGACATGACATGACATGACATGACATGACATGACATGACATGACATGACATGGTATTACAGGTATGACAGGTATGACACATATGTCATCGGTCATATCCCTGACAGATCTCCCCTCTTAGAAGTGTTGTGACCTCACAATATGCTGAAATCTGTATAGGCAGCCCTGACTGGGAGTCCCGGTCAGGCCCCTATGACAGATCCCTAGGACCAACACTGGACTGCTGACTGATCTGTAGGTTCGTACTGTGACACACGCGGTGCCACAGGTAGGCTAGACTCCGATACCGTCCGAGACCGTTCCGGGTATATCTAGCTTAGGGTTTATTTATCTTATACAGTTTATCCACACGAGTACGGGACTTTCTGATATCTAGTGTACTTGGATATTCCGGTAGGTCGTGGCCCCATCCACGCTTTTATTCCACTTGCTATCTTGGCCATGATTGGCTAAGCAGCCGCTTGAAGAGGTGGTGCGCACTTGCGCGTTTGGGTGCGACTAGGATTTGGACCACGGTTTTACGGTAGACGTTTCTTGTGGCTGCGAGTCATGGGCACCGCGCGTTGCTATTGCTCGGTTTTGGCAATGTTCACTTGTGTTACTTTACCTGCCCTGATCCCGCTGGTTTACGTTACGTATTTTGGGCTGGTGCTCCGGACACCTTCGACCACATCGACATTTGCAAGTGCCCCACGCTCTTTTCGCCGCTCCGCACGTTCTGCCGTTACTCTCTATTCGTCGTCGCGTAGTATTGCCACAAATACTACGATTTTGGCCCTCAAAGTGGCCCACTTTAGGAGCACTCAATGGTCGATTGGCGATCGCGCACTTAGTGTTTTTTTAAGGCATAGGTTCGATTGAGAAACTGTGAATTGGGTGTGGGGGTTTGGGCGTGACAAGTACCATCGCGCGAGCCCTTTATGGTGACACCCAAAGTGCATTGAATCAAGCCGGATTTCGACCTCGGGCGCAAATCATAGGGTTTTCAACTTTAGACGCATGCACACATGTCTTTCACTTATCTATGCGACAAGGGGTGAATATATCTTGCATATATGATACTAAAGTCTAAAATTTTTGTTTGTTTGATAACGTATGATGGATATTTTGGCGAGCGGCACGTATTTACGTTAGTATTGCCACAAATACTACGTGGATTTGCTCCCTTGCCTCGCGACGCGTCTCACGAATGACACCTGTAGCCTTATCAAAATATGTCGAAAACCTTAAATGAAGTTATGATATCATTATTTATGGTGTTCATGGTCCCACGATAGCGGGATACACCTTCTACGAATCATTTTCGTGTCCTATGATGTCGAATGGCATCATGTCCATTCCCGCGAATTCCCACACAAGCATTTTTTTCAAGGTGTAGGTTAGGGTTTGATGCCGTAAGACACAACAGACACCTTGAAAATACAATATTAAATTTTTCGGTGCTCAAAGACACTTTCGTTGAGATATACTGAGCTGTGCCGAGCTTTTCAGATATTAATGGACCCCATGGAATGCTCTGTACACCCACAAATGCTAGTATTTCCCACAATACTAATATTTAGAGCACCCTAGGCATACACTGTACGTCGTGTTTTGCTAAATAGCTTGCACCTGCTACTCAGGGTGTTCACTGGGACATATTAAAACATATTTTCGACCACGTAGCACTGTCAAGGGGTGGGTATACACATTCATGCTCTCTAAATCTACAAATCTGAACAAATTTTACCGTGAAATCTCTTACAGCGCTGAGCGCAATGTATGTCACTGTGACGACGGCAGTCAGGAACCTCGGAAATATCTAAAATACAGTCTCCACAAAGATAATACAAGGAAGGGAAGTCAAAGTAAGAGTTTCACTTTATGAATCTTCTGCAGACCTCTTCTTACCCCGCACTGGGGGTTCTTCTCCTGCCAAATGGCGCGCAAAGCAGTCGCTCTGGGTAGTGCTGCAGACGAACATGCATGCGTTCCTCTTCAGGCGCCCCTTACCAGCACGCAAGGTCTCCACACACACTGAAGCACAAGTGCAGTTCCACAAAGTCAGTGCACAGCAATACCTGCACTTCTGTTGCTTCTGTGCGTTTTTCAACCGATCGTCATTTGGCACAATCTTCTTCAAGGTGTGCTCCAGCAGGAAACTCCGATTACCAAGGGCCCCATTGCGGGGAACACAAGCTGTGGCACGCTCAGCCTGGATATATTTGTTGTGCAGGAGCTGCCAGCCAAGCTGCCTTCGAAAAGTCTGCAGACTCACGTGATCACATTCTGGGCGGAAATAGTTCCACAGCAGGAATGCGTTGACTTCACTCATGCCGTCCAACACTTGGAAGTCACGCACCCACCACCTGTGTGTCTTCCACGTGTCCTCAAAACTCGTGCCTCCTTGCCGCTTCGCGTTGTGCTTGTCGATCGTGTTGAAGTTCGCACGGTACGTGGAATGAACATCCCACTGTTCGAAAGTGGCGTTCCTGACCATAAAATCACCAGAGGAGCGAATCACCTTGAATCGGCGTTCGCGTGGCGCACCCATGGTAGTAGTTCCCCCGGTGGAGATGAGCGTCATCGGTTGCTTGTCCATATCAATGGCGGCAAGCACCTGAATCTTCTCACCAGCCTCAGTCGTAATTTCCGTCATTGCTGACGCCCGGTCGCCACGGTTCTTCACCTGTGACATAAGCCACTCTTTACATAGCCCACGATGAGCACCCTTGACATTTCCCTCAAAGTCAAGGCCAACGTCAGCGCAAGCTTTCAGGGTTGCCATACTCGCCATACCCGCGTCCGCGACAACGAGCCGGCCAGACCTGTGCCAGGGTTGCACCATCCGCAGGGTTAAGCCCGGTGACAGCCACGGTGACATCCGCAGGGTTAAGCCCGGCACGGCCACGGCCACGGCCACGTCCTCCACCTTTTCGGCTGGAGCCCGCTGCATCCGCAGAATCGCCCGTAGCGGCAACAACATCAACCGGACCCTGTTGCTCATCGTCAGCAGCATCTTCGGCTTCGGGTTCGTTATCGCTATTATCCACGTCACTCTCCTCCTCAATAACGTCCTCGTCCACAGGTGCGGCAGACTGCCCAGGAGCTCCGGCTGCTCTCACAGACTTCTCGACGAGGTATAAGTTTTTGTTCGACCCTACGGTCCTAGGAAATTGTAGTATGTGCATTAAAGGTGTACTAAAGGCATACTAACAGCAGTATATGTAGTCAAGTTAGTATGCCGCTAGTATGCGGTTAGGATACCGTTACGGTACCCACTACGTGAGACTAGATATTAACGGCATACTAACGCCATACGTCTTAACGACCCGTTAGTACGTGCATATGATGCCGTTAGGACGCCCCTAACACATGCATCTTAACTGGTTTTAGGATGCCGTTATGATGTTCGTAGGACGACGTTAGGACATACTAACATATGCATATTAACAGGCGTTAGGATGCCATTATGATGCTCGTAGGACGACGTTAGGACATACTAACACATGCACTATAACTGGCGTTAGGATGCCATTATGATGTTAATAGGACGACGTTAGGACATACTAACACCGACACCCTAAAGGCGTCCTAACGACATGCTATGGGACATAGTAAAGGCATACTAACGTTGGTTTTAGCATAGCTTTAGTGTGTTAGGGCGCATACTAAACGCATACTAACTATGCCATAACTACACAAGCAGTCAAACGCGAACGTTGCGAGTATTCATATCGGGGGAAGCTTGATGCGAAGGCATATGCATTGTGAGGTGCGAGATACATTGTGATTGGTGAGTGTGATGCACAACAGGTGTGATAAACAAGTGTGATGCACAACAAAGCATATGCGTGGTTGAATGCACTTTGACAAGTCTAGAAACGTTAATATTTTTACTATCCACAATACAATCCAATCGTAAGTAGGGCTGCCCCATTCGTAGCCTAATTCGCTCAAAACAAGGCTCTAGTCCGAAAACTGCCTCTAGGGAATCAAACTAATCTCTTTAAAACAACGTGCAACAAGCGAGAAATCTCGGCGTTGGTCTTGGAGTAAAACCTTCCGAGATTTTCCACTCGCCCATTCTCATTCGATCTGAAAAAGCAAGTGGAACAATAAACCAACACTTAGTCAAGTGAGAAACTTCACACAAAAGCACAACAGCTTAGGTTCTAACTTAGAAAGGGTATAGCTTTTACCTTAAGTCTTGGCGTTGGTCATGGGCTGAAAATTTGCTTTCTCTACTCGCTCCTTTTCAACCGATCTGAAAAATAAAGCGCAACAAAGAAACCCACGCTTAGTAAAGCAAGCACATAACACAAACGCGCAAATTCTTATGTACCAACCTAGGAAAGATAGCGCACACACCTTAGGTCTTGGTGTTGGTCATGGGCTGAAAATTAGTTCTTTCCACTCGCTCATTTTCAGCCGATCTGAAAAACAACGCGCAACTCAAAACCAATGGATAGTAAAGCGCAAAAATATCATAAGATGAAATATAAGAGTAGCAAAGGAAAATAAGAAGGCCAAGTGGGGTGAGTTGGAATTTAACCAACTTCATCTAGTTCATACGACTAGCGAGAACTTACTTCTCGTTCACCCCTCAATTCGATGCTAAGCACACCGACATGCGCGCAGAAAAATTACAGTAGCACTCGCATTCACTATGAATATGTAGCGTAGTGCAGTATTTTTATGATACCAAGAACAAACATAAAACAGCACCCACTACCCGATAACTCTGCGTTCACCGCTGCCTTTGACTTGTGAATACTTAAAGTTTCTTTATTGTAGTTCGATGGACACAGTGTTGAGTGTATTCCACTTCAACGTTCACCTTCCCCTTCGCTTGAATATTCAACTCGAACTGGTCGTCGCGGGCTCGCGGCATCGGCAGCGGCATCCCGCATCACTCGAGTCGCAGTCGACTGTCGCGTGTCACCTGTGTCACAGTATCTGTATGAGTATCGGATAGTATGACAATGAGTATCAGTATCGTGAATCAATGTCGCTGTCGTTCGGCTGTCGCTGTCCCTGTCGCGTCGCGGCTGTCGCGCTCGAGTGACCAGCGCAGGTCGGCGCAGGTCGCGGTCGGTCTGTCTCGGACACGCGACGCGACGGTGCGGTGCGGTGCGGTGAGAACTTTTCATTTTATTTCTTTTGTTTATATTTATTTTTTTGCTCCTGCGCATTTTGAAAAAATCGTGCGCACAAAATGCTTCATATCTATGGCAAAAAAAACAAAACCAACATTTTGCTTGGAGGGGTGTGTTCCCTTCAACTTGCCCATTTCCCTGCCAAATTTTTGTTTTTTTGTTTTTTCGCTATTTTTGGGTCTTATAGCTTATGTCATACAAGTCATATGACGTTAGTACCCCTTTAGCATGCCATGTACATTACGCGGATATTATGCCGGTAGCATGCTCTTATGATGCCATTTAGTATCCTAACGCCAAACTTGCAGTTTTTTTGTTTTTTTTTGTTTGCATGCGTCTTTGTTAGTATGCCGTTACGGTACCCACTACGTGAGACTAGACGCCGTTAACATGCTATCGCCACGCCGTTAGCGGCATACTAGGTGAGACTAGACGCCGTTAACATGCTAACGCCACGCATGCTAAAGGCGTGCTAACTACATGCTAACGGCGACAACATGTTAAAGGTGTCCTAAGGGCGTGCTTTAGGGTGCACATCTTAACGCGCCTAGAGGAATATTCCTCAAAAGATTCCTTGGTTAGGACACCTTTAGGAGGCCTTTAGGATGCCTGTAGTTCGCCCATCCTAACGGTATCCTAATGACACCCTAACGTGTGGCATTAGGACTCCTTTATGACGTACTAACCACGTCTTAACGCGCCTACGGGGGGGGGGTCACAGGCCTGCGATGCCCCGTAAAGCACTTCGCCCCGGAGAGCATTTCTCCGCGCTACGTGAACAATGGACTCGCCAACTTCCCCCCGATGCATCCGATGACCAGTTCGTGCAGGCGTCCGCAAGTACACCCCGTGCGGCCCCGGGTAACCGTATAATGCATGTGGTGTAAATGAGTGTTTGCTGATTACTTTGTTTTCTCTTCGGTCTAGGCACTCCACCGTTGCGCACGGACGCCGAGTACAAGCGTCATGCCGCAATGCATGAAGATCTGCGAGATAGCGGAGACCCCGAACTTTCGGGAGCGACCTTGGAGGAGAGCATGCGGAATACGGGCGTCAAGTTCTCGAGCGTTTTTACTCGGTTGGTTTACTTCAAGATCTACCGTGATATCATCCTAGATGGCATGCATGACATCATGAACCTGGTGAACAGAATCGCTGCAACCTTGCTCGGGGTCGACTTCAACGACGCCCTCCGCCAGCAAGCGAAAGCGGACGGTGTCCATCCCACGTGGCATGCCACAACCAAGGTGAAGAATGCTCAAGGTAGGCAAATATGCACGTGTTAGGATGTGCATAACGTGCCGATAGTGTATTAACCACGTGCTATCGGTGTCACGAAGGGGTACTAACGGCATACTCAGTTGAAATAATGTGACGCAGGTAAGGAGGTATTGATGTACAAGATGAATCACGGACCTTTCGCGATTCCACCCCGCCCTGACAGAAGGTCTACCACGAAACGAAGCTTGGAGACAGCGCGCAGTTTCTTGAAGAGCATAAGGGCGGTGGAAAGATGGGGGCGTGGCCACAAACGATTGTTGCAAACTACCGCCGATAAGAAAGCCGCCAAGCACATTCGGGCTCACGACGGCTTGAAGCTCGTGCAAAACAGTATCTTGTCGACAGTCTGCGCTTGGCCACGAGATGAAGGGCAGCCCGCCAATCGATTGGCCAAGCTAGTGGGTAAAATGACCACGATCGTGCGGGAGATCACGACGACACAAGTGCGTCCTAAGGTAAACGGTTAGGATATAGTTAGTATGATGTTATGATGCCGTTAACATGCTTCGTACATCATACGGGCCCTAACGAATTGCTGCGTACGTGCAGGATATGGAGCCACTCGCACAAGAAATCAAGTCATTTTTCGAGGAGTTGGAGGCGACCGGGCCAGCGTATGCTTGGTGTGTGATTAACACTCACATGTTTTCTCACTTCGTCCATCAACTTGAGAAGTATGGTCCCATGCGGGAGGTATGGATGTACGCCTTCGAGTCCTTGAACGGTCACATCAAAAGCCTAGCGAGGAGCAACTCCCTACCCGTTCCAGCCATAATGAACTGCATCAAGCGGGTGAAGGTGTTGCATTTGGTGCGTGGGTTAATCACTTTCATTTCGGAAGACCACTCCACCCGGATGCCGGCGGCCGTGACCATGGGGAGCCGCGGGGCAATTGCGGTTGAGGTATCGGCTAGGGGGAAACGTGTGGTCTTGCGAGATGATGACATTAAGGCCTTGAAGGTTTGGATGCGGACTGAATTGCCGGCTTATCGAGAGCTGGTGGAGAAGTGGGAGAAGTATGTGGAAGACGCGCGCAGGTGATTTGTGGCCCCATTCCCCGAGCGGTTGTTTATGCCCTTATGACGCCGTTGTTGCATATTTAGGACGCGCCTAAAGTACTAACGGTATCGTATCGCTGTGCACAGTTGGAATGCACGGATGCGACTGCGACACAAGCAGTACCGGAACGCGGTGTGTGCAAGGGAGGGCAAACCTGAGCACATACGCGAGCCCCCATTTGGAGCGTACGCGGATCCTACGGAATGGTTGGGCCGACAGTTCACCAAGTACGAGATGTTGCTCATGGCGGGGCCGACACCGGTTTGCTATAACTTCACGCACGTCAAGATCGGCGACGCTGATTACCGCACGGCTACGACCGATCGGAACAAGCGCACCGTACACAACTACTTTCGCACTTTCTTCGCGAGTGAGGAAGTGGACGAGCACGGTGAGCCAAAATCCGCGGCAAGGTGAGAAAGGAGCACGCACTATTCTACCTTTAACATGTCTTTAGGATGTCGTTATGACTCGATTAGGATGCGCATAATGTCCTAGCGACATACTAACTTAGCTGTTTACACAATCGTGGGCTTGGTGATATGCAGGCACGGCCGTATTACGAGAATATTGCGGGTGGAGATTGCAGGAAAGGTCTACATCTTACTGAAATGCGATTGGTTCGCTAAGCCGACCGACGAACAGATCAAGGAGTACCGTCGACGTCACTCCATTCTCGGCCCGGATAACTTGACCAAGACGGTCTATACCTTCAACCCGCACGTAGACCGCGCGGCCTTTGACAACATGGAGCCATTCATATTAGCCAATAGAGTAGAACAGCAGGTTGTTATTGTACCACATCCGTGCATGGAGACCGCGGTCATTCTCGACCCAACGGCCGACTTCTTCGAGGGATCAAGGACATAGGACGACGACGAGGTCGATGTATGAGACATGAATCGCTGCTAGTTTATTTTTTGCTTGCCACATGCCATGCAGGCAGTTGCAAATTGTGACCTTGGTAACGACCCCTGCAGTAGTACAACTAACGCATACTTTATAAGGCGCAGTGCCGCTAGAGTGCCATTAGCGTATTAACTTTGCCTACGAGCATCCTAACTACGTCCTAACGCCAACCTCCTAATGACATCCTAGAGGCATGCTAACGCCATCCTAACGTCCCTACATTTCCGAGAAACTCAGCCCGCGTAATACTTTCCCCGAATCCCACCATACTCCGCGGAATAAACTTCCCCTGGCCTTCTAGTCACCATAAAACGCCATCTCAGTGATCTGCACACCCACACGTGCCCCACCACTCACCCCTGCTCCAGTTGGGGCCAACGCATACTTAAGGCGCAGTGCCGTTAGGACGCCTGTAGTACGCGCATCTTAACGCGCCAATATGGCGTTAGTATGCCTGTAATATATTATACTACCGGCATACTAACGCCCATACGTACTAACTGTCCTTTACTATGCCTTTAGGACACCTTTAGTACACATACTACAATTTGCTAGGACCGTAGGGCGAGACCAACCGCTCGTCCCCGTCGTCGAACTTTACCCTCCACTGCGTTTTCACGCGTTCACTTATCGTGCCTTGTACTCGCGCACTGCGCCACTGCTCGCCGAAGGTCTGCCTGGCCCATGAAGGCTCTCCCCGTTGGTCAAATAATGTTGCCAAGACACTGATTTTATCCCCAACGCCATATCGCATCTGTGTTCGGCCTGCAGGCATGATAGTCTTCAAGAACCGCGTGAGGTGTTAGTCGCCGAAAAAGTTAACAAGAAAACAGTTATACCTTCTCAAGGGACGTCACCCACCGACCATCGAGCAGCGCGCGCGATATCGAGATCGATCGATATCGATGAACCAGATTTTTTCTGATGATTAATAGGTCATATTTAACAACCTAAGATATATAAATCCAAACATTTATACATTTTCGTATTTTTTATTAGGCGATTTTCTCCAAGTATTGTGGGAAATACTCCAAGGCCCCGTAGTATTTCCACAAATACTTACGACGAATAGAGATTACGCCTTCGCTCCATTTCCGCCACAACACCCAAACGTGCTACCGCGCATCATCTTTTCTCTGGCTTTCAGAAGTATGGCTACATCAACAAGAGCTCGCAAACGCCTATTGAGGGACTCCGACTTGGACGCCTCAATACGGCTTCTGGATGCGGTTCGGGACACCCCGACCGCTAGCACGCCGCCCGTTGTGCCCCCTGCCACTTCCAGCAACTCCGACGCTGCTGTCGCGTTACGGAAGAACCTTGTCGACCAGCATGCGACGGTTGACATGGTCTACAAGGGGCGCTTGCACCGGGCTTGGGCCAAGGGTATCCGCGAGGATATCCTTGGTTCCAAGAAACATCATTATCGTGGTACTGACGACGCGGACCGCCTCTCCGAGTTGGTGGTGCAGCTTCGGACCGAGTTTCAGTCCGCTGGGCTGGACTTGGCCCCCTTTGACCTCGACGACCCCACCTCTCTGGTTATCGAGAAGGTTAATGGACTCCTCTATGACGTCTTGGCCCTCGTCGTGGAGCGGAACTCTGTGGCTGACACCTGGCTTCGGGGTACGGACTCTTCGGCCGACCGAGATGGACGTCGAGCTCTCATTGACATCATCAAAGGGAGTGTGCCGGCAGCCCTGCGCGAGAGCCACCAGCAGGAGCACGCGGCTCTTCGTTATCCCGCAGGCGTTGACCCGCAGCCGATCTTGGCTCGTGAGCAACGCCTGGTGCGGGATAACCGTGCTCCTGACTGGCGGCCCACCGACGAGACCCGCAAGCTCTCTCTGTACAACCGCATCGACCCGGTCTTCTACGCGGCGGTGAAGGTGCGTTATCCGCTTGCGGGTGACCTCAGCGGGGTCGCTCTCCGCTCGCTCCAGGCTCTCGTGGTGGCTATCTTTCAGGCCTGGGCGCAGTCGGACGATGGGGTGGCAGTGCGCGAGAAGCAGACGCTGGGGGCGGACGGTCCTCCGCGCTTATCACGTCGTCTGAGTATGCGGTTCTCCTCGACGAGATCGCCGCCTTGAAGGCGCTCGTGCGAGACAATCGTGCGGGCGCGGTTCAGCGACAGCAGCAGCCACAGCCGCGCGGTAAGCAGCATCCGCGAGGCCATCGGGTGGGTGTGCACGCGGCACCGCCTGTGGGGTTCGACAGGGACAACATGAAGGCGAAGCCCCTTTGCCACCGTTGCCGCAAGGCGGGCAAAGGGGACGCCTATCACGCGTACCGCGACTGCCCTCTTGGTGGGCGCCAGCATTCGTCGGCCACGGCAGCGGCCTTCTGCATTCCTATTGAGGAGGAGGATGCGGAGGGTCTCCAAACTCTGGCACTTGTGCAGGTCTTCCAGGAGGCTGCGGATGATGGTCCGGAGGCCTTCGCCCGTGCGGCGTCGGCTTACGGTCCTCCCGCTGTGATTTCCGCGGGCGGGGTTGGCGGCATCGACGTGTCGGCCTACGGCTTCAGCGTGCAGCGTACGGCGCGGACGACGAGGACATCTTGCGGCGGCTTGATGCCCTCACCACTGAGGTTCAGGCCGCCCAAGAAAAGGTACACTACACTCACGCATCCTTTGTTCCTGGGAGTGCGGTTGAGGGGCATGCGTCGGCTCTGGTGTGTGGCCCTACCGCTGCGGTGGGGATCACACCGGAGGGGCAGGTCGGTTCCGGCAGGTGGTGCGGCGGCACCGGCGTCCGCCGTGCCGGCCCCTGCTATGCCTGTCTCGCAGGTGAAGGATGTACAGCCCGCGCCAGCTCAATCGGCGCGAGTGACCACCACGGAGGCGACATGCGGTGAGTTCGGAGGCTTCGTGCAGACGGTTAATCACGCCGCCGTCCACCCGACTGACCTGACAGGCTATGACACCGACGACTACGAGGATTTCGCCGACGGTACTTTCACGGTGAAGCCGCGAGCTCCGGCCGGTGCTATCGGGTGCGGTGTGCCGCCTTTCGGCTTTGGTACGCCGGCAATCGGCGCTCTCGCGGTGCTTTCTCTCCTATGCATTTCTTTTGCAGGTGTAGCTGTTTCGGCTTCCACGGCTTCTGCTGTGTCGGCATGTGCACCGGCTACGGAGATGCCTTCGCCTGGTGGTGATCTCGATTGGGAGACTCCGTCATTTTACTTTACGAATGGTTTTGTTGAATCGGTGATGCCGGCTCAGGGTCTCTTGTTGACTGACGATGTGCCACTGCTTCAGCCGCCCGAGCCTCCTGACAGACTGAGCTTCCTAGCATTTCAGGATTTAGCTCGAGCGGATTTGGGCTTCGGCATGGCATTTTATTACGGTATGGCATTACAGTAGATCGCGGTCTATAAGAAAATGTATCTACAAGAAAACAGCCGCTAATTTTTCACCGAAATTTTAAGAAAATCGTTATACTGCGGCCGCTAGGTTTCCGATATACTGCATGATTGAGGATGATCAAAATAAGAAAATACCACGCTAGCCGAATGGTCCGATTAAGAAATTTGTTAGGATAAAGGGGAAAATGGACTTTTAGCTCGATTCTTTGATTTTTATGTAACATTGATGTTATCGGAGAAAAATAGCCCGGCCGGAGAAATCAATCAAAATAATGCCGATATTAAACGTCGGTGTGCAACAAATGGATATCATCGCTCGATGCAAATAATGCTATTAAATGTCAGCGTGCAACAGATGGTTAAATGGGCCGCTCTCAATGCGAGCAATAGTGTCCACTACCCGGTCTTGGGTACATCACGATGTACCCAAGCCACTCTTTGTTCCACACGCCATGGCGAGCTCGAAACATTTCAAGTGACCATATGGCCGATATAGGTTGTCAATAACACACCAATCTTGGGTATGAACCATATGATTGGCGGTATTCATGTCATAGACATGGGTTTTTGGGGGCGGTTGCCTAGGCGATTTTCCAGAAAAGGTGAAATTCTCAAGTTCCAAATTATTGGGTACATCGCTTGGGTACATCGATTTGTATGCATGGTTATGCACATGAAAATCGCATAGTTGGTCGATGTTTCATTAGGGCATTAACATAGACCCCTCAAAGCACTTATTTTATTATGGGGCGGTCCCATACCTCACAAGTTATCATACTTCATCATCAGGACTTCTCATCATAAAACAGTGTCAGATTTTAGATTTCGCCTAAAAAATGCGCGCGGGCATGTGTGATGACTCCCACCCACCGATCTGTTGAACGAAGGCATATTTATCTGTGCAATACATGTTATCGCAAATACGATTGCCAAAGAATGAGCTGACAAATACTTTTGGTCATAATAATCGATATCACAGGTCACCTTCAACCGCTCGCGTCGACTCGTCCCCATACCCGATAAGGTACCTCGTGCCGTGCGGCAAGTAAGCAGTTAAGCTTGGGGATCTAGGGTACGCCGAACATGACGAAAATAAATTAATTAAGATATTGTGGTGTAACAAACCTTAAAAGTATTCCACTTTGTGAAGAATCCCCCCCCCTAAGATATGCGAGACTGTGAAAAAGGCGAGTCGCAACAAACCGTGGTAAAAAATAATTAAAACATGTTTTTGGGAGCCAAGTTGCGATTTGCATGCGTTTGAATGCACCTGACATGATATATATCCTACCAAAATGCTTGTGACGGCATATTCCCGTGTTCATGATGATGATGGCTAGCTATATTGATGATTCGTGACGACAAACCGTTAAATTTATGCCCCCATACCGTCGATTTAGCTTGGGTGCATCCCTATGTACCCAGACCCTCTTGGGTGCATCCCCATGTACCACCGGGTAGTGGACAATAGTGTAAGTGTCCAGCGCCGGCATAGTGCGCACCACACGCATACTCGCAGGAACGAAGAAAGCTGTAAGGTCGTCCTCGTCACTGCCACTAGCCATATCGTCGTCATGGTCGGAGTCCAAGCCCGCATCTGCACTGTCATTTGGACTCACTAGAGACGCTATATTCCAACCGGAAGAATAGCTTTCCCTTTTCTCTATTGAAATCTATGGCATTGATAACCCCCTCATCCAACAAACCTTTGAGTACGCAGTCGCAAACTTTTGTTTATCCATGTTTGACGGCCGGGTGACCTCGTTAAACTCACGATATACAACACGATATAATGAAAGACTGGCGGAGATACAGCAACAAGTTGATTTAAACGGGTCTGCGAGATTAAGAAAAAACACGCTAACATTTTTGGGAACATGCATCTCGATTTTTCATCAAATAAGAAACCGACAACGCTAAGTTGCCATCGACGTGACTGAACTCTATGATTAAGAAGATATGGTCGCTACCTGACACGCAATCGAGACACCTCAAATAAGAAATCGAGCTCGCTAGGGACCCAACATCGGGAACGTCGGATTAAGAAACTAGCCCCTACGGAAAATTTGCCTTTTTCTTATAGACCGCGATATACTGTACATGAGAGCGGACCTCTGGATGTGGAGCACTACTACGGTGCTGGCTTCTTTACTTCTTATCATGGGATGGACTTCCGTGAAGCCACCGCTGACTACTATGATGCTGTTGATTGACTCCTTGCTCGCTCTGGAGGCACACCAACATGGTGGTGTGCAGAACTCCTGTGACCTCAAAGACTTCTTCAATCTGGTTTATGTTTTACTTTGACTACTTTATATTCTTCAAGCTGACTTGCCAGCACGGTTCCTTTCACTTGTTTGGCGGTGCCTTAATTGCCCGTATGTTTCTGCTCACGTGCTACCTAGAGGTTTCCAATTTGTGTATCAGAATAGCACAGTTGGATTGGCAGTTAGACTTCTCACCTAGCTTCTGCCCTAACACTTACATCTTACGTTTTCTGACTCTCCTAGTCAGTCACCACCCACAGTGCTGGGGTGGTGTGCTGAAATCTGTATAGGCAGCCCTGACTGGGAGTCCCGGTCAGGCCCCTATGACAGATCCCTAGGACCAACACTGGACTGCTGACTGATCTGTAGGTTCGTACTGTGACACACGCGGTGTCACAGGTAGGCTAGGCTCCGAGACCGTCCGAGACCGTTCCGGGTATATCTAGCTTAGGGTTTATTTATCTTATACAGTTTATCCACACGAGTACGGGACTTTCTGATATCTAGCGTACTTGGATATTCCGGTACAATATAGGGTGCATACCTTTTGGATATGTCTTTGATGTCTTTGTTGTTGAACTGGCCAGTCTTCTTACACCGATGAGGCGTCCCTCAAGGTGTTTTAGGATATCGGGGGGAACTGAGTCCACTTTAAACCCTCACCTTAGGCTTTTAGCCCTACAGTTCTTAGGATGTAGCCCCCCTGATTGCTTGGCGTTTCGTATTTCAGAGTGACGCTCAGGGTACCTTCCGAGGTTTACGTTACGGAGATATCGCGCTTGCCGATCAACGACGATCGCTCTTAATTGGAAGATGCGCTTTGAATTGGAAGATTTTTTGAAGGTCATTGTTTTGATGTTTTTTACATTATTTTGAACATATCATGCCCAAAAAATAGGGTGGTTATAATTTTGGAAGTTTTTCTCATCGTACGAGGCGGGGCTTTCAGAATTCTTACGATCGCACTAGTCACATCACTAGTGCGATCTGACTTCGCACTAGTCACGCGACTAGTGCGGACTCAAGCGACACACGGCCGTACGGGGCACCCGGCGATGAACCAACGACATTCCGGTCACTCATGATCATTTTGGAAGCATTTCAAACCAAAAACAAAAAAAAAATGGAAGGAGTGACTTCTTCCAATTCAGAGCGTTCGTCGTTTTACGTTACGGAGAGATTTTGCGCTTGCCGGTCGTTTCTTGTTTCCACGGCTTATAGTGCATCCACCCTTCCTCCCCTCCTGGAACTGCTATGGAGGATCAATGGTCGAATGGAGGTTTGTTTTAATGCAGTCGGAGATTGCGCTGCTTAGAGATATCGGAGGGTCTCTCTATGAGTCCACTTTAAATCCTCACCCATCCGCAAACTCCTTTTTCGGTCCGGTACGCGCGCTCTGACGAACATTTCATAGATGGATTCGACAACGTACTAATGTGAATTCGTTTAGTCATGTGTGTCAAACACAACTCAGGATCACAACTCCATCTACCTCAGAACATTCCGGCAGTTCAGAATGACTGGCCGTAAGATCCGAATGACAAACCACGGTCTGGCAAAGGCAGTATAGCAGCTTTTTATTATCCACAGATATGGTACCCGCATGTATGCGTATCTGTGCAAGGGTATGATTTGTACAAGGCTCACTACACCTCAGCAAGGAAGGATCAATTCCCGCTCCTGTCATATCAATTTGATGCAGGGTAAAAAAAATGTTAGGGATGTAGCCCTGCAGTTCTTGGGATGCAGCCCTGCAGTTCTTGGGATGCAGCCCTGCGGTTCTTGGGATGCAGCCCTGCAGTTCTTGGGATGCAGCCCTGCTTATTATTCGGTCGGCAATCATTGGCCAAAGTCATCGGCTATCAGCTTATTGACGCAGAAGCCACAATGTTATAAAGCTACGACCTATCGTGGCTATTACCCTAACAGCGATTTAGGGTGGCTTAAGCCACCTTAACGTTTTCAATTACTGCGGGAGCTATCGGTACCGGAAACTAGATTTTTTTAGCTCAAAATGACGGCGACAATGTCTTCTTTTAGACACTATATGCAGTATTCGGCGAGCCCAAGTTCCCGGTGAGCAATTTTGGGAAGTATCCAAGAGGGTGCAACAGTTAGTGAATTTTGAGCGATTTTTTTTCCAGTTTTTGCATACCCATGCTACTTCAACCGAGATTTTGAGGGTCAAGATGACCTGGGATCAAACTTTTGGCAACACACTGCAGAAAGAGCAGCTCGAGATCTTGACATCATACAGTGCGTGCTCATATACAGTAATCACTCACCTTTAAAAAAACCGGAGATTTGGGGTCAGCCAGCTAATTTCACCAACTTGCGTACCCCCACCCCCCCCGCCAGCGCCAGCGTCCTATGGAATCGGTAAGAATTAGCAAGTATTTTCTTTCAATCAGCCAGCTATTTTCTTAAAAGTCCAATGATAAACCCTTAAAACGGCGACATTTTCAAAATTTTCCGCCTGCGGCGCCAGCACCCATATTTCTTATTTTCGACTATTTCATAGCTCAAAAAAACCAGTCAGCGATTCTCACCAACTTGCGTACCCCCCCCCCCCCCTGAAAAGCTGGCTGGTTTCTTATCGGCGGGTTTTCTTAAAGGTGAGTGATTACTGTATCAGAATGTCGGGAAATCGGGGTTGGACCGAATATTCTTAGCGATTTTGGCCAATTCGGTGTTTTTATCCTTGTGCATCGGAGAAAGGCTCCAATAAGGATATGTCATGAATCGGTGCAAATATTCTTAACTTTGCCGAGCACAAGTCATGGAACGACACATGGCCCAGGCGGTATAATTATTCATGACTTTGACAGTGTCACACTTGGTGCACCCGCAAGTCACAGTGCTTTCGTTTGAATTCGTGCCAAAAACTTGACAAATAAAAATAAAGGCGAAGAAGAAGGCAACGGACGTGGAAACGCGGCACAAATTGAGGTTGTTAAAAGCAACGATCACGGGGACGGCCTCATCAGCGATGGCATCACGGACATTGATGTAGACCGCAACAGGAGTTGTGGACATGCATCTTGAGGTACTGTTTTGAGAGAACTGTTGGTTTAGTATCTCCTTATCTATATTAATTATTTATGACTTCTGTGATTTTTAATATTGCTATAGTGCTAATCTGCAGCATGCCATATATAGCGGTTGCCAAATAAGTGTTCAGTAAGACTGAAATAAGTGTTTTTATCAAAGCACTGGGCCGTCAGTTTCATTTGAAAAAATAGCTAACATATTTTGCTTTTGGCACATGCACATTTGTATGATATGCAATTGTCCAATGATATCCGTCCAATGATATTTTTTTGATAGGACGTGACCCGCCGTGGAACCGTTGTTCGTATTCGCGTAATATATATACAACGTATATATATATATATATGCATACTCGATGTCTAGTCAATGCAACAGACACACCCTGTGTGACGGGGCACTAGTCTATATACTCAGACGCTGTTTTTGTTTGAACATGTACACTTGTAAAGGTACAATATTCTTTTTGTATTATATCACTGGAACAGAGCCAGATTAATTAGGTACAAACGTTAGATACGATCGAAGTTCTGAAGACCGTACATTTCTCAAGTGCTCTACTTATCCTTGCAACTCAGGCAACACGGTCCACCGACCCGACTACTGTACCCGATGTCACATCACGATGCACCGTTCGGTTCTGGCCCGATTATATCTCGATTCATTCCATTTCTAATTCGATGCAATATCTTCGATTCTGATGTCTCGTTGGCGAACTATCCCGGTGACGGTCATACAGTACTGTCATACTGTCATACTGTCATACTGTCATACTATCATGCCGTCATCGGGTCACATTGTCAACCCCAGACATCTGATACTCATTTTCATCGTCTGATCAATCTGAACACGAATTCGACCGTAATCCGATGATCTGACCAGGTGTCACTATGACTGTCATACAGCATTATCATCTACTGCACTGTCATACTATCATGCTGTCATAGTGTCATACTATCTTACCCCGGACATCTGGGACTCATTCTTCTCATATTCTCAAGCCCAGTTTCGCTGTCACCGTGTAAACACACGATTCTCTCACGATGCCTCAGCTCTGTCAATCACGCAGTGCCTCCTGGCACACCCTGCTGCTGTGCATATCTCATTATATGTGCATGCAGTGTTGAATTTTAGCATGTATCTGTCATATTCTTAGTGGCGGACATGCAGTCTCCGCGCGCCTGAAGCACCGCAGGTTTGAGCATGCTCTCGCGCCCTATATAGGGCCCTAGCCCGCCGGTGAAAGCGGACGTCACCATCGGATTCCGCATAGTCGAAAATGGTTTGACACGATGCCACCTTGCGGGGACCCGGTCCGAGCAACGCGCGCGGTAAACATTCTTAATGCGAGAGTAAGCACACATCCCTACAAAATAAGGATTATTCCAAGGGCTTGGACCGTCGGCTTGGAACCCCATAGGACCCGGTAGGACAGGTATGTGTTTGAGAGGCGTTGGCGTTAACACTGGGAATTCCAAGGGCTTGGACAGCAAATGTCCCGGTCCAAGCCCCGTCCAAGCCGCGGTCCAAGGGCTTGGACCGGGACATTTGCTATCCAAGCCCTTGGAACCCCCTTGGAATTTACATAAAATTCCAATCGGTTTCCAAGCCGTTGGACCGTCGGTTTGGAATACCGTAGGACCCGTCTGGACCGTCGGCTTGGAACCCCGTTGGACCATCGGCTTGGATTCCCATAGGACTTTTTAGATTGGCGATTCCAAGGGGGTTCCAAATGCTTGGACGGGGCTCGGACCTTGTTAAACGGGCATTCCAATGGGGTTCCAAAGGCTTGGACGGGGCTTAGACTCTGCCAAACGGTGATTCCGAGGAGGGTCCAAGGGCTTGGACGCTGCAAAAAAACAGGTTCCAAAGGGGTTCCAAAGACTTGGACGGGTCTTGGACTCCGTCAAAAGAAGTTTCCGAGGGGGTTCCAAGGGCTTGGATAGGGCTTGGACTCAGTTAAACAGAGATTCCAACGTGATTCCAAGGGCTTGGAAGCTGTTAAATTAAGGTTCCAAGCGAGTTCCGAGGGCTTGGACGGGGCTTAGAATCTGTTAAACGAGAATTGCATGGCCAGGTTCCATTGTTCCAAAGCTTTGGAACAATGTTTCCAAAAGCTTGGACGGACATGTTCCAAAGGCTTGGAACCATGGTTCCAAATACATTTATTTTGCTTCATACATTTCATTAATTTCAAACGCTTGGAACCGCATTTCCAACGATTTGGAACAACGTTTCCAAAAGGCTTAAACATATATGGCTCCAAAGGCTTAAACGGACATGGTTCCAAAGACTTGGAACCATGGCTCCAAATACATTTACAGTGAGAATATGCAGGTATGCAGGGTTAAGGGGTACTGCGCAGTTCCAAAATACACTTGCAATTGTTGCTACATTGTTTTCATGTTTCTTTGCACACATACATTATGATGTCGTGTGCATGCTGTACACAGAAAGTTTAAAGGTTGCGATGCTAAGTTGCAAATACGTCATCATCATTGGATAAATAACATTACTTGACAGAGTTACAAGTGCGTGGGATCTAGGTTCAGGCTAATAATGCTATCACAAGTCAGGGATTCTACCGAAAGCTGCAAGCTTTCGAAACTACTCTTAAAACTACTCTAATTAGTTTGAAACTTTTAAATTGAAATCTGTTCCGCTAATTGCAAGCACTGACGCACTTGAAACACGACCTGCGAACATGCCGTAAAACAGAACAAAATCAGCGTTCATCAGACGCCGAACCGCAAGTAAAATAATAAACTTCAGTCAACGAAACGCAAATCAGATCCAACGTTTAAACAGTCTTACCTGCGATAGAGCAATTCTCGACCCGGGCGGTACCAATCCCTGAAAAAGTAAAACACAAAGCTCAGTTCTACACGCATATGTGGAAAACATACCGGCGTGTTATGGCCGATTCTCGAGCATCGGTACTATTTTGGGCTGACGCTATTTTTAAAAGTGCAGGTTTGTGGGATTAATGATACGGTGTTGCTACTACGATGATGCTGAACTGTTTTCAAACAAAATGCTGAAAACAACTCTGCGCGCGCAACATGCAAGGCTGCTAGATAACGGCAGGTACGTTCAAGAACTGTCGTTGCGGCATTCTCAGTGTCACAGCGAATTGAGCCCGTACCGTTTGAATAACTCCGCCGCAGAGATCTTTCAGACTTCCTGGAATCGCGTTTACGTCCCGGACCCGAGCGTCACCGGAGAATTTCCTGCAGATCTCCACAAAGTAATCTTGCGAAAAATGAGAAGAAAGAAGACACGGCTAAGCTCATATAGATAATTACAGTACAAACCTGGACATACAATACTGCAAGTCTTCGACGGCGTTGAGGTGAAATATGAAGTTCCGTATTGTAAAGTGTCGGGTCTTCACTGTGTCCACAGTCCACAGTCACAGAGTACCGTTCGTCTAGCCATTTGAAAATCGATCGTCTTCAAAGGTCGCGATACTCGCGATTACTCGCGATTACTCGCGATTACTAACGATTACTCGCGATTACTCGCGATTACTCGCGATTCTACTACGTACGGCGAAAGACTGAGCAGTCGATCCAACCATTCACGGCGAATCCAATTTAATCTTCGATCTGAGCAGTCCATCGCTATACTGTATATTTCTGTTTTCTGGACTGTTGCTTTTTATTTTTGGAGCAAGTCCTTCTACAGAATTCGTCGCAGCTCTATTTTTAGAAATTTCCCGTAAGATGTGCATAATTGACGGTAGAAAACAATTTTTATGCATTTTTCACGTCGCTGCATATCAAAAACATCGGGGCCAAACATATGTCCACTTTTCAAAAAAACAGAAAATTTTCCGAAATTTTGTTTTTTGGGCTTTTTACACAAAAAACAGCCAAGTATTAAGCTTTGAAATAAGAGGCTTCACTTTGGAATTCCAGGGGCATGGAATTTCTCAAGTGGGAGCAAATGTCCAGTTCCAATGGACTTCCAAGGGCTTGGATAAACCCCCAGAAGTGGACCTAGTCGATTTTTACCAAAAAAGTTCCATGCCATTGGTTTAAGTGGGCCAACCCGTTGGAATATTGGTCCTTAGGTGATTTTTGCAATCCTCAAAACGTTCTAAATAACTTTGTGCGATTCCAATGCTTCACTTTGGAATTCCAGAGGCATGGAGTTTTTCAAGTGGGAGCAAATGTCCCATTCCAATGGACTTCCAAGCCTCTGGATTAATCCCCAGAAGTGGACCTAGTCGATTTTTAAGATGGCTTTTCCAAACCGATGGACACCGTAATCCCTGGCCTGTCCGGGCGCCCGGATTGTGCCTAAAAACGTAGAAACCCTGATGTAAAGGTGACAAACCGGACTTTTGCCGAATGTTGAAGGTATTTAATTCCGACCGCCCGGAACTACGTTCCCACGCGCCGGACCATGGGTCCGGGCGCCCGGAATGCATCTGAAAACCTTACAAGTCCGGTCAGGCAACTCACACTTCTTACATGGATTCGCAGGAATAATGGCTAGGCAAAGGCATGGACTAGCTCGAAACGAGAACGCGGAAGGCACTCCGTGCCCATGCGATCAATGCAGACTCCGATTTTGCTACTCCAAAAGACAGATTAAGCGGCATTTGGTCCTACATCCGCCCGTCGCACGCCTCTCCAATGACCGAGATCATGAAGAAAACGACTCTCTTGACGGTGCCGAAAGTGTGAATGATGACGGTGAGACGGATCCACCATCAGAGACGGACGAAGAGGAAGAACACGAGGATGACACATATCTTCATGACCATGCCGAACGGATGCTCCGGAAGATCCGTGAAAACTTCTTCAGCCCGATTGAGTATGCATCGTCCGACTCGGTGAGTTCTAAATCCCGTCCAAGCCGTTGGAACCATTGTTTAACAATATCCAAGCCCCGTCCAAGCCTTTGGAACCAAGGCTCTATATCGATATTTCCGATAACCGATACTATCGATATACCGTATTTATCGCCGATTATCGTATTGCAATATCAAACTATCGATTGTGCAGGTTTTGATGTTCCATATTTTATTTATAACAAATTACATATAAATGCCCAAATAATCGATTATTTATCGATTGTGCCGATTATCGATACCATTTTTCGGATATCGGATAGTATCGATACCAAAAAACCAAACCGATATAGAGCCCTGTTTGGAACAACCTTGGATTCCCCCACGAAGAAGAGTCCAAGCATCGTCCAAGCCTTTGGAACACCTTTAGAGCCATCACTTAATGTATCGGTCACGTTAAATTGACCTGGAAAGTGATTTTCGAATTTTGGATTTGGTTTTTTTGCTCTACGTTAGATTTCGAAATTTCGATTTGGCTGATTTTGCTCTACGTTAGATTTTCAGATTTCAGTCTTCGGGATGCTGGATTTTCGAATTTTGGATTTGTTTTTTGCTCTACGTTAGATTTTCGAAATTTCGATTTGGCTGATTTTGCTCTACGTTAGATTTCAGATTTCAGTCTTCGGGATCCTGGATTTCGAATTTGGATTTGTTTTTTTGCTCTACGTTAGATTTCGTGGGTCAGCTTCGGAACACTGGGTTTCGGACTTTGGGATGCATATCTTAAATTGGAGTGCTTCGCAAATACAGGCAATTAATGCCAATTATCTTGCCTGCACGGACCACCTGGTGCCCGTCCGTCATAGAAGCCTCCCTTTAACATGGGGATGCTGGACGGTTAGAGTACTGACCACGACGGGTGGGTTACTCTACACGAGTAGCACACCGGAAGTGGCCAGGCTCGAAAATCGTCCATCCCTTTCCACAAGATTGGGGCCCGGTAGAGACCCGGGTGCGATTTTCGAGGAGCATTTCTCCTGAAAGGAAGAGTGCTCTGGTGTGGTTGTTGTCTCGAACAGGGACACGAGCCAGACTCAGCCCCACGAAAGGGATTGCTTTTCTTCGATGGTGCATGCCGGATTTGAGGCAAGCCTCGTTCGGAGTAGCACTCTGCTCAGAACAAGGTCAACAGTGGACCCGGGACTACGGGCGCCTTGGATCCAATTTAACAGCTTCCAAGTCACTTCACTTAGTGTATCGGTCTCGTTGAGCACCACGTGTTGCCAAGTCAGAACCTACCAGTTGTAAATATACTGTAATATATAACACGCATTGTACAGATAATACTAACTTACCTGGAGTTCCAAAGGGGTTCCGAAGGCTTGGATGCGCCTTGGAATCCGTCAAACGCAAGTTCCGAAGCGGTTCCAAACCATTGGACTAAGCCTGGACACCATAAGATATCACTTCCATAATCGTTCCAAAGGCTTGGACGGTCTTGAACTGCACGTAGCAAGAATGATCGGTCCAGAGAATTATCAGTCTATATATCAAGCACTTGCTCATAGCGTTCCGCTCTCAGATCGGGAAGTTCCAAGGGCTTGGAATTTCGGAACACGCTCCCGGGTTGCCCAGAGACTGGGCCTATGGGGTTCCAAGGGCTTGGAATCTTTTGAAACCCGCGCTCGTGCTGCGCAGAGACCGGTCCTATGGGGTTCCAAGCCGTGGAGCCTCCGGGCTCGAGCTTCATTCCTCGTACTAACAAGGTCCAAGGGCTTGGAATCTTTTGAAACCCACGCCCGTGCTGCGCAGAGACCGATCCTATGGGGTTCCAAGCCGTTGAGCCTCCGGGTTTGAGCTTCATTCCTCGTACTAACAAGGTCCAAGGGCTTGGAATCTTTTGAAACCCTCGCACGTGCTGCGCTGAGACCGGTCCAATGGGGTTCCAAGCCGTTGAGCCTCCGGGTTCGAGCTTCATTACTCGTACTAGCAAGTTCCAAAGGCTTGGAATCTTTTGAAACCACGCCCGTGCTGCGCGGAGACCGGTCCAATGGGGTTCCAAGCCGTTGAACCTCCGATTTCAGACTGCCGACCTCAGACCGGAAAGTTCCAAAGGCTTGGAATTGTCCAAAATGAATTCCAAACCGTTGGAACCGCCTTGGACCGACGACTTCGGTCATACGTAATCCGAGGACATAGGTCCAACGGCTTGGAATCGACCAGGACCCATTGGACTAACAAATTTCGGTCCAGCCCCTTGGAACCCCGTAGGACCATCGGCTTGGAACCCCATAGGACTCCTAGGGAAAAACCCAAAGCTTCACCTTGCAATTCCTGGCGGTTTCCAAAGGCTTGGAATTTTACCAAATATTTTCAGGACGGTTCCGGGCGCCCGGAATGGTGCCGTCCAAGCCTTTGGAATAATCCCTATTTTGTAGGGCATTGTCAACAATATGATCATTGTGCGCGGTTCGAATATTCTTAGCTTTGAGGAAGTTAAGGATATTCCTATTTTTTGGGTCCGTACCCAATATTCTTAGGCGTTTTTGCAAAAGTTCCGGTCCGATATTCTTATAAGACATTATTCTTATAAGTGAGCACGCACTGTAGGTCTCCAAATTTCGAAAAGCGCCTTCGAGGAAGCCCCCGTGAGCTAATTGGCTTAAGGTGGCTTAAGCCATCTTAAGGAAAATTGGGAAATACCCACCCTACTTCAACCGAGATTTTGCGGGTCAAGATGAACTCAGATCAAACTTTTGATAAGACACTGCAGAAAGAGAAGCTCAAGATCTTGACGACATGAGTCTCCAAATTGTGAAAGCACCGCCGAGGAAGCCCCAATGAGCCCTTCAAGTTAAGGTGGCTTAAGCCACCTTAAGCTGCGGGTAATAGACAATCGTGACCATATGCGACAGTTATGCCTTCAGCATACGTAGACAATATGATTATGTGGAACTTATAATCCCACTTAAGTTGCATCATGATAAATTTATCCAGGTGTTAACAAGTGTTCAGGATTTGATAAGGGGTTGACGCCCCACAGGTCAAAGGTCACTGTCTCGTAAGCCTCGCCTCATGTGTGCGGCTTCGAGTAGCAGGGTCCCAGCTTGGCAAAGGCATGATGCTTCCTTAACCACAAGGGAGCTGGAAATATGAGAATGCCCAAGATATCCGAAGACAGGAGGGCTCTTTGTTGGCAAGAGTTGTTGTCTAGATGCTTAACCTCGATGGGGTCGCATTCGGATACAAACTGTGCAACCATACATGTGACTTATGCATTGGTGTATGACTTTTGGTGAATTGTCTCGTGTCATGAACCTGGACGGAATGACGGGCAAATAGCTAGAGCGGCGGATCTCACTCACTCGGCTCTGCTGTTATGGAATTCGATGATGCCTGAATGGCACAACTGGCAATCCTTTGGCTCAGATGATGCTTCCCTTCAGACACTGGCAACAACTTGTGCGCCAGCTTCTCTAGATGTGAGGGAAAACCATGGATTAACAATTCATCAATCAAAACACATGTTACCAAGGCTGATTCAACGAATCCTTCAGCTCTTGAAATCCAACAATCAGCATCTCAGTCTGTTGACGTAAAAGGAATGGTCTTAAGCTTACAATATAGCTTATTCACATTAAACAAAAACATCATTCTTCTATGCCAGTGCCCTTCAAATAATATGATAGAGCTGGAGAAATATGCATCTATATGATTTCTTCATGATGAACCTCATGTGTCAGTAAGTCAAATAAAGACTTCATTTGATGCTTCAATCGGAATGATGTGCCGTGTCATCAAACTTTATGACTGCTATATAGTTTGCGGGACTTCGAGAGGGCCGTCTCACCTTTCGAACGCACCCATGCTCAAGCGTCCCCGAGCATCCAGCTAGTCCACGTTTTCCGCGGTCCACGTTTTCATCAAATGCGTTCCGGTCCTACCGCCCTCGTTTGAAGGGTTTTTCCTGGGCTTGTACTGCACGATATGGCCTAACCGAAGGAAATATGGGTTTTCAGTATGATTCGGGACAGTAAATTCGTGGATATCGCTTCTGGAGGCAACAGCATTATGCAAACTGCGATAGTTAAGAACCAGTCTGACGCCCTGAAACCGCAAAAAAGAGATAGTGAAAATCAAGAGAGGTTTTGAGCTTTTGGCATAAAAGTCCGGAGTCTCTGAGCTTCTAAAATGTAACAAACCTCGAATAATCGATCCTCGATCGCCGCGGCTCAGAGACTCCGGTTCCGGAGTAATTCCGCATTCCAAACTTCCAATTAATCGGTTTCGTCGATCGAATTACAAGAGCGGCGCACCTCCCGTTCGCAACAAGTACAGTGGAAAGGGAAAACTCACGTCAGGCGTAGGGGGATCTTTTTGAGAAATACACAAGTTCTTGGCAACGTATTCTTAATTCTGAGCAAGCTGTTGTAGCATCTTGAACTTCTTGGCGATGAGATGCATACCGGAGAGACAAATCAAGAGTAAACGTCGGAGACTCGCTGCTAAGGTAGCCGGAACGAGAGGTTACGGCAAGCAAGCATATCGTGTATCACATTGTTATACAAAGCAGACACCACAAGGCAATGCATCGAAGATGTCATTGACGCCGTCACTCACTGACGACGGCGAAATAGAGCGATGAGAAGTGCCGACTCCGACGAAGACTTCCGACTTTTGACCCCGAGTCAAACCTAAACCCCGAACGGGACATGTCGCCACGAGTTAGGACAAGTTGTGTTACAATCTATGATTCTGACAAGGGCCTGCACCGCGGGACTCCTGGGTGGGAAGACTGCCTGTCAGATCTAAGCAAGCACGGTTTACGGTAGAGAACCACAACGAACCGCAAACCACAGTGTTTCACCAATTGAGGCTGCAAGCAAAGCAACAACTCGCATACATTTAAGGTGTCCGCATTTTTTTGCGCGGTGTAAAGTATTATGCAACATTTATTCAAGGATCTATTTCAGTATGAGCGTAGGCAAATGTCAAATATCGCAGTATGAGCAAATTAGTTAATAGCGGATTGAGCGTAGGCAAATGCTTTTATTGCTAGTCTGCGCGTAGGCAAATGATGTTAATGCTAGTCTGCGTGTAGGCAAATGATTTTAATGCATACTGCCATTAAAATCATTTGCCTACGCTCATACTGCCATTAAAACCATTTGCCTATGCGCAGACTGTCATTACAATTATTTGCATACGCGCAGACTAGCATTAAAATCATTTGCCTATGCTCAAACTGCTATTAATTATTTTGCCTACGCTCATATTGCGATCTTTGACATTTGCCTACGCTCATACTGAAATGCACCCTTTATTCAGACTGAAAGGCATTACCATCGGTTTACAGTAGAGAATCGTGACGAAACGTGAAACAAAGAATCGCATACTTCAGTTTAAAATTCGAGATCGTTTAAATACTTCCCCACACACCATATGCAATACTGTATGAACACGGGCGTATGCATCCGTGATGCGAAACGTGAGCAACAACGAGTCGGCGTGGTAATACGACATCACATGAAAGTGGCGGGGTTTCCAATTGCCGTATTCATGACTTCCGCTTTACGAGACTTCAGATATCTGGGAAATGTGTTGAGAATATAGCAGGTAATATTCCTTCACAATGCAAAATGGCAATGTTATACCACCCCAACCTCGTTTTTACATGGGCGCATTCACCCATCACTGGCGCGTTCTCAGAGACAGTACCAGAACTGGCCATTCTATTGTGCGTCGCTCTTCCTTCCCTCAGAGAAAATGCTGGGGATGGTGAAATCACCCGAATTCAATGAAATAAATCTTCGCCTAAAGCTTCGTTTCATGCTTGCTGCAGCACTACTGATCTTCACCTTAGCCTTCAGGTGGACTTCAAACAGAACCGAATCTTCGTCCTTCATATGATCAAGCAGCTCAGACATGACGTATTTGCTTGCCATCAGCAGAATAAGCCCTTGCAGGAAAAGCATCCCGCTGCCAATGCCCAAGCCTCCCGTGTCTTCGACTATCACATCCCTCATCGTGATGTAACCGAGGCATGTGATGCCTTGGCTCAGGAACGTGATAGTTTGCAACAGGTTGATGTTGGCGCTCACGTACGGATGCACGTGCGCGTGCACGGCAAGAGCGCACATTGTCACCAGGAGCATGTATACAAGGTCATATCGCTCATTCGCCATCCTCACGAGAACCACCATGCTCGTCTGTGGAACCATAACACATTCATCACTCAGCATTCAGCTTGGGGATGCCGTGTTGCAGATTGTAGCACAGTCACCGACTAAGGCTAGCGACAAAGCTCATCAAGTACAAGAAGAACCCTAGCTAGAGCGGGGGTTTAGTCCTTTATTGGAGTTGTGAAACACCTCGGCACGTTGTCATACAGGTAATCCCCTTGGATCAATAGCATAATAGACTCCGCTGGAACTATCGCACGCTTCGTTTAAATATTGGGATGCGCCATAGGATTCATTCATTAGGACGAATATATATATATATATATCTGTTACGGTATGAGCAAGCCGCCGGTATATACCGGCCGATTTTGGTACAGGCTGGCCTTGACCGTTATCGGCGATTGCAACGTAGAGGGTTGCAAGCGCAAGTTGGTGGCGGGCGCGCAGATTCGGGCAACCCAGTTTATCATTCTCCCCTTGGGATAGCCCTTGGGGATTCTAGCCGTGGCGTGGGTGGGCAAGCTCTCTTGAGACCAGGCTCTAGGGCGGGTAGAGGGCAGCGAGGTGGTCCTGAGTGTGGGCTTGGTAGTGAAGAGATGACTCGAGTGGCTTGACGGGCAAGAGGTGAGCCGGCTTCAGAGACACAGCAGCGGTGCGCCGGCAGGGCAGTTACAGAGGGGCTCAGGTGGCCCAGTGAGGCTCAGGGAGCAGAGGGGTGGTCCAGCACGTAGGCTTGGTGGTGGAGATATGGCTCGCGAAGGTCGGGGGGCAGGGATGAACCGGCTTCAGAGACAAGGCAACCGTGCGCTGGCAGTGCAGATGCAGAGGGGCTCACGTGGCTCAGTAAGGCCATATACTATAGGCCATATATATAGGCTTAGGGGGTCCCATTCTTTACTAGTGAGCTCCGGAGAGTCCGGATAAGTGTCCCGAAGTGTGTGTTGAATCCTTTGATCCCCGGCGTGGGTACATAGTGCAGCCGGTCTTCTGCGGCTACGGTGTGCCAGAGGAGTCGGTCCAAGGACAAGCACACACCGGCAGGAAGTCACACACCAAGAGCACCCACCGGAGCAATGCATGCGACGCGCCATCAAGCCGGCGCACCGAGACTTGGAACTCTCCCTCCCCTGGCCGTGGCGGGCGCTGTCAGAAGGAATGCAGCATATGCCCACCTGGAAAAGCCGCACCAGCATGTCGTAGCCCATCCAGTAGTAGAACTTGGGCTGGAAGGAGGTGGTGTACCCGCCAAAGTATTTCATTAGCATAGGGTCCAGCAGCTGGCTCCGAATAGCATCCACACCACTCCCCGGCTGCGCTCCGGCCAGAAACACCGGCTGCACCTCGATGACCTTGCCACTAACAAGATCAGGGGCGCTGTATATCGTTGTGGAATAGCCCCTCCCGATGGAGTCCGTTCGCCACTGCAGCTCCAGAGCGCCCTCCTCCGCCTGCTCTGCTTCCTCGGACGCCGTGCACTGACTGGCGGCAGCTACGACGCGCTCCTCCATGCGGATCTCGGCCGCCTGGGTGTACCACTCCTGGGAGTCCGTCCTGACCAGCTTCCGATGATGGAGGCACCGCGTGAGCGCTATCAGCCCGAGCGGCATGCCCAGAACGAAGGTTATGATGACGAAGACCGCCACGGATACAAAGGTGTACCACCACGGAGTGAAGCACTGCACGCCGCGGTCCGCGTTGAGCCAGTACTGAACCTCTGCTGTGTCCAAGTGGATTGCTGCCCTCCCCGCGTCCTCGCCACCACTTCCCCAACCACCAAGCTCTTACAAACGAACAGCTTTGATTTGTTTTGTCAATCAGCTGCAGCGCGTGTGAACACAGGCGCTCCCCCAACTTGTCCCGGGTACTACAATGTAAACGCCAGAGGATGCCAAAGGCGTCCAGCAGAGAACATGCTCAGTTGGCACTACTGGCACGAACTTCCGGTTGAAGAGAGACGCGCCAGCGGACATCAAAGCGCTCCTCGCTAGATTCAAGCGAGACGCAGAGTGTGGTCCGGCCTTTCCTTGTGGAAAGGCATGGGTTGTGCCCTCTTCAAGAGGCAGTGCCTGTCAGCAGGGCGCCATGGGGCTGGCTTCTGTGCATATACACAGGTCACTGATCCTCGAAAAGCGGTGGTGGACCACCAGGGCCGCGCATTGGACTCTTCGGCATGAGTTCGATAAAAGAGGTTGCACCACACAAAAAGTGATTCAGCAAAAGCCGGACCAATCCGCTATGCTTCCTAGGAGGCAGTGACCAATCCGCTGTGCTTCCTAGGAGGCAGTGACCAATCCGCTGTGCTGGAGGCAGTCCTAGGCGGTGACCAATCAGCTGCTGCTCCTAGGAGGCAGTGACCAATCCGCTGTGCCTTGATAATCGCTAGGAGGCGGTGACCAATCGTTGTGTTTCTAGGAAACAATCCGCTGTGTTAGAGAGCCAGTGACCAATCCGCTGTGCTTCCTGGAGAGAGCAGTGTACCCAATCAGCTGTGTTTCTAGGAGGCAGTGTGACCCAATCCGATGTGTGCTCCCTGGGAGGGTGACCAATCGCTGCGTTTTCCTGGGCAGTGAAGAATCGATATGGTTCCTAGGAGCGTGACCAATCCGCTGTGCTTCCTAGGAGGCGTACCAATCAGCTGGCCGCTTCCCTGGAGGCAGTGACCAATCGCTGTGTGTTTTTCCTGGGGCAGTGACCAATCGCTGTGGTTCCTAGGAGGCAGTGACCAATCCGCTGTGGTTCCTAGGAGGCAGTGACCAATCCGCTGTGCTTCCCTGGAGGCGTGGCCAATCCATGTTTTCCTAGGAGGCGGACAATGATGGTTCCTAGGAGGCAGTGACCAATCCGCTGTGCTTCCTAGGAGGCGGTGACCAATCCGCTGTGCTTCCTAGGAGGCAGTGACCAATCCGCTGTGCTTCCTGGAGGAGCTGCAGTGACCAATCATGGTTCCTAGGAGGCAGTGACCAATCCGCTGTGGTTCCTAGGAGGCAGTGACCTGAATCCGCTGGTTCCTAGGAGGCAGTGACCAATCCGCTGTGCTTCCTAGGAGGCAGTGGCCAATCCGCTGTGTTTCCTAGGAGGCAGTGACCAATCCGCTGTGCTTCCTAGGAGGCAGTGACCAATCCGCTGTGATTCCTAGGAGGCAGCGTCCGTAAAATGCGTGTCATCGGCACGGCACAAGTGACGTCACGCATCTTCGATGTGGCACGGGAGCACCCAAAAGGAAGAAAAGGTGCATCTCTTCGGATCATAGCGCTTCGCCATGCTGGGCGAGCAGCGCAAGCAGCGCAAGCTTCTTGTGGCGAGGTGAAAGGACTCACCATCGCAGTACAAGGCGCGGAAACACACCGTGGAGACAATCGGGTGGATGTATATGAGCGCGAAAGATACGAAGCTGATATAAGTGATTGCAGAATCGGGTTGCAGTCCCAGTGCAAACGGTACCTCCGAGGACTGCAGGTCCAGGACTGAACCTCTCAGAGGTTGCACGGCGGTGGGGTCCCCGAGGGGCCCTTCTCCGCTCCACCCTCCGCCTTCTAGCTTCTGCGTCTCGATGCCCTCTCTCTCATCCAGGCTCTGGTGGCGTATTGCAGTTGTTGCTGGCGTCCAGTCCAGTCGGGGCTGGTCAGGCGCTCCCCTCACCTGCGCATCACCAGGCTGGCTGACATGCAAGGGATTGCTGATACAACACTTGTTGTTCAGGATGCTGATGCTGCTGCGCCTACCAGCGGTGGCTGGATCACTAAGGGGGACCACTGCCATTGCGAGCGAGGCTATATCACTGGCCACTGCCGTTGCTGATGTGGCTGGATCACTGAGTGTGGCCACTGCCGTTGCTGACGTGGCTGGATCACTGAGTGTGGCCACTGCCGTTGCTGACGTGGCTGGATCACTGAGTGTGGCCACTGCCGTTGCTGACGTGGCTGGATCGCACTGTGGTGTAGGCTGGATCACTGAGTGTGGCCACTGCCGTTGCTGATGTGGCTGGATCACTGAGTGTGGCCACTGCCGTTGCTGATGTGGCTGGATCACTGAGTGTGGCAACTGCCGTTGCTGACGAGTCTGGGTCACTCCACAACGCTGACGTGGCTGGAGCACTGATTGCGGCCGCTGCGATGGTCGTATTCGTCCTTGCGCGACTGCCACGACTGTCTTCAGTGGCAGCCTCCATAGTGGTGCTCACGGCAATAGGGTTCGATGTCAGAAGGGTGGTAACATCAGCATGCATCATGCTGTGTTCCGCTCGAAGCATACGAGTGCGGCGCCTGCTCTGCCACCACACGAGCACCGCCGGCAGCCCGTGAAGGCAGATCGGCGTGAGCAGCATGTAGGGGAGCAAGGCGCACAGCATGAAGTTGAGATAGAAGTACCCGACCCCGAGCGCTTCGCGGAAAGTCTGCCCTGATGTGGACCCCGCCACCAAACACTGAAGCCCAAGCCACTGTATGAATGACACATTCACAAACGCCGAGAGGCTCTTCAGAAAATGTAAGAAAATATTTGGGAACACCTCCTCCTTCAGCACCAACAAGTGCTGCGACATAACCTGCAGCCGCCCCTCCCTCGCTTCCCCTCGTTATTCGCTGAGCAGTACAAGGGCTGCCTCTCCCTGGAGGCCAGAGCTAGTGGGTGCGCCTGTCTCAGGGCCGCTGCCTGCCTTGCGAGAGTTGATCGGACACACGCCAACACTGCGTTGCCTCTGCAGGAGTCAGCCACGCACGCTTCACACCATGATGTTGCTGTGAGAGCATAGCACTCTAATCTAATGTTGCCGCAAGTGCGCACTGTGACCTATTGTTGCTGTGAGAGCACAACACCCTAATTCGGTGTTGCCGCATGCGCGCACTGTGACCTATTGTTGCTGTGAGAGCATAACACCCTAATTCGGTGTTGCCGCATGCGCGCACTGTGACCTATTGTTGGCGTGAGAACAAAACACCCTAATTCAGTGTTGCGGCATGTGCGCACTGTGAGCTATCGTTGCTGTGAGAGCACAACACCCTACTTCAGTGTTGCCGCATGCGCGCACTGTGACCTATTGTTGCTGTGAGAGCACACCACCCTAATTCGGTGTTGCCGCATGTGCACACAGTAAGCTATCGTTGCTGCGAGAACGCAACACCTTAATTCAGTGTTGCCGCATGTGCGTAGAGTAAACTATCGTTGCTGTGAGAGCACAACACCCTAATTCAGTGTTG
Organism: Cymbomonas tetramitiformis; assembly: GCA_001247695.2. Lineage (NCBI taxonomy): Eukaryota > Viridiplantae > Chlorophyta > Pyramimonadophyceae > Pyramimonadales > Pyramimonadaceae > Cymbomonas > Cymbomonas tetramitiformis. The sequence goes on from LGRX02006099.1 coordinate 33,822, forward strand.
CCGCATGCGCGCACAGTAAGCTATTGTTGCTGTGAGAGCGCAACACCCTGATCTAATGTTGCCGCATGCGCGCACTGTGAGCTATTGTTGCTGTGAGAGCACAACACCCTAATGTAATGTTACCGCATGCGCGTACTGTGAGCTATTGTTGCCGTGAGAACAAAACACCCCAATCTAATGTTGCTGCATGTGCACACTGTGAGCTATCGTTGCTGTGAGAGCA
>LGRX02006100.1:0-24993 GCA_001247695.2 Cymbomonas tetramitiformis
AATTTCGCCATAGCCTCCGGCGGCCCTGGACGACGTGGAGACCCGATCCTCCACATTCGGGCAAGACATAGCAGTGCTGGCCCCTGTCGCTGTTGTCGCTGGAATTTCGCGATAGCCTCCGGCGGCACCTGTTTACATAGGGACCCGATCCCCCACTTTCGGGCAAGAGGTTACTGCGCTGTCGTTGTCAAAATTTCGCGATAGCCTCCGGCGGCCCCTGTTGACGTAGGGACCCGATCCCCCACTTTCGGGCAAGATACCACTGACGCTGAGTCCGGAGTCAGTTCAGCCGATATAATCGCCGGGTCCATAACACTGCCCTTGCGAGTCAGTAGCAACAAACACAGTAGGGGGCACTGTGCAAGAACCCGCGCTGAGCTCCGGCCACCGGAGTGCTACCGGTGCCGGTTAGCCGGTACATCTCCCCCCCCCTCAGAGCCGGGGGCCCCTACAGTGTGAACCGGTGCGAAAGCCGGCTGCAACGGTGCCGGTCCGGACACAGCAAGGTGGGCCGGTGCCGAAGGAGGCTGTTCAGGAATTGCAGGCGTGAACTGGTTGAAAGGAACCGGCGACACGGGCCCCATTGCCAACAGGAAAGACGGCACCTGGGTATGCCACAATTGCCTCGGCTGCAGCTGGTGCTGGTGCACCTGCTGCTGCTGCTGCTGCTGCTGCTGCTGCTGCTGCTGCTGCCATTGACGTTGAAATTCCAGCTGCTGAGACAATTGTAGTTGTAATTGCGGCTGGTTCACAAATTGCTGCTGCTGAAAAATCTGCTGCTGCTGCGGCGTCATCATCATCCCCGCGTCAAAAACAGCTCCCGGGGGGTATGCAGCGAATTGTGCAGAGTTGTACGGAAATTGCGGAAACCCAGCCGATTGCGGTACGAAAGACGGCGGAACCCCGAAGTGGGCGCCCAAATTTGACACCGCCGGCCCAAAAGCCGTCACTGGCTGCGGAGAAACGCTCGCACCAGTGACAGGCTGATATGTTCCGTAGTCATTTAAATTGTCGCCCATCATCATTGCGTTACTGTCGCAGCAGACGCGTTCCGGCGATAAATTCGGCTAAAATATGATTAATCACCGGTAAAAACAGCCGGCAAAAATAAATCTCGCGGAAAGGTTGCTTGAAAAAGAAGATTTCTTTTGCAACAAAACGTTGTTGCTGTCGATTACGCCTCTAGCCTTGCGCACGGAAACGGCAGCAAGCTAGAGGTATCAGTAGTCGTTAAATTTCGCACGAATTCGCCACCAAGGGACAAATTGCGCGGAAAGATCACCGTACGAGAATGAAAGGCACCAAAATACGGTGCTGAGCTTGTCGTCCAGATACTGTCGTACGATTGCTGTCGTTACAAAAACTGCCAAGACTTGTCCGGCGAAAATTTGTCGATTCAAACTAAAAGTCCACCGTTACGCGAAGAATTCTGCGGAAAGGTCGCGGGAGAAAATCACACGCTGGTTTGAGGCAATTTTTGAAGTCGTGAAGTCGTCATTATGCGGATACAGAGTCGATATATTATGCGGATACGTGGTGTTCTCAAGAGAACAAGTCGTGTTGTTGAGCAGGGTACGATTCTGTCGCCCAAAGGCGGAAATTGCTAGTAGAAATTGTGTTGGTACAGTGGGTTGCGGAACGCAAGTACTAACGACAGTCGTGAACCACGACCACGCGGATACCAGTTGTTCGGTTGTGAGGACCGAACCAGTCTCAGGTATGTACGCAAACACTTACAGGCAATATGGTGCAGAGACCATAGGGCGATGTCGGATAACTTTGGGTAATATCGGATATTTCGGATTTTCGGTTAACACTTTTACTGTTTGAGGTTGCTGAAATCTGTATAGGCAGCCCTGACTGGGAGTCCCGGTCAGGCCCCTATGACAGATCCCTAGGACCAACACTGGACTGCTGACTGATCTGTAGGTTCGTACTGTGACACACGCTGTGTCACAGGTAGGCTAGACTCCGAGACCGTCCGAGACCGTTCCGGGTATATCTAGCTTAGGGTTTATTTATCTTATACAGTTTATCCACACGAGTACGGGACTTTCTGATATCTAGTGTACTTGGATATTCCGGTAGGTCGTGGCCCCATCCACGTTTTCTTTCCACTTGCTATCTTGGCCATGATTGGCTAAGCAGCCGCTTGAAGAGGTGGTGCGCACTTGCGCGTTTGGGTGCGCCTAGGATTTGGGACTAGCTTTACGGTAGACGTCTTTTACGGCTGCGAGTCATGGGCACCGCGCGTTGCTATTGCTTGGTTTTGGCAATGTTCATTTACGTTATTCTACCTGCACTGATCCCGCTGGTTCACGTATTTTGGGCTGGTGCTCCGGACACCTTCGACCACACCGACATTTGCAAGTGCCCCACGCTCTTTTCGCCGCTCCGCACGTTCTGCCGTTACGTCTTCCTTCCATTTCCGCCACAACACCCAAACGTGCTGCCGCGCATCATCTTTTCTCTGGCTTTCAAAAGTATGGCAACATCTACTCGAGCTCGCAAACGCCTATTGAAGGACTCCGATTTGGACGCCTCAATACGGCTTTTGGATGCGGTTCGGGACACTCCGACCGCTAGCACCCCACCTGTGGTGCCCCCTGCTGCTTCCAGCAACTCCGACGCCGCTGTCGCGTTGCGGAAGCACCTAGTCGACCAACATGCCACGGTTGACGCGGTGTACAAGGGGCGCTTACATCGGGCTTGGGCCAAGGGTATCCGCGAGGATATCCTTGGTTCCAAGAAACATCATTATCGTGGCACTGACGACGCGGACCGCCTCTCCGAGCTGGTGGTGCAGCTTCGTACCGAGTTTCAGTCCGCTGGGCTGGATTTGACTCCCTTTGACCTCGACGACCCCACCTCTCTGGTTATCGAGAAGGTTAATGGGCTTCTCTACGACGTGTTGGCCCTGCTCGTCGTGGAGCGCAACTCTGTGGCGGACACCTGGCTTCGCGGTACGGACTCCTCGGCTGACCGAGATGGACGTCGTGCCCTTGTCGACATCATCAAGGGGAGCGTGCCTGCCGCGCTACGTGAGAGCCACCAGCAGGAGCACGCGGCTCTACGTTATCCCGCAGGCGTTGACCCGCAGCCCATCTTGGCTCGTGAGCAACGTCTGGTGCGGGATAACCGTGCTCCTGACTGGCAGCCCACCGACGAGACCCGCAAGCTGTCGCTCTACAACCGCCTCGACCCGGTCTTCTACGCGGCGGTGAAGGTGCGGTACCCGCTTGCGGGTGACCTCGGCGGGGTCACTCTCCGCTCGCTTCAGGCCCTCGTCGTGGCTATCTTTCAGGCCTGGGCGCAGTCGGACGATGGGGTGACAGTGCGTGAAAAGCAGACGCTGGGGGCGGGCGGCAAGCCCTCCGCGCTTATCACGTCGTCTGAGTACGCCGTTCTCCTCGACGAGATCGCCGCCTTGAAGGCGCTCGTACAAGGCAATCGTGCGGGCGCGGCCCAACGGCAGCAACAGCAACAGCCGCGGGGTAAGCAGCATCCGCGAGGCCATCGGGTGGGTGTGCACGCGGCACCGCCTGTGGGGTTCGACAGGGACAACATGAAGGCGAAGCCCCTCTGCCACCGCTGCCGGAAAGCGGGCAAGGGTGACACCTATCACGCGTACCGCGACTGCCCTCTTGGTGGGCGCCAGCATTCGTCGGCCACGGCAGCGGCCTTCTGCATTCCTATTGAGGAGGAGGATGCGGAGGGTCTACACACTTTGGCTCTTGTGCAGGTCTTCCAGGAGGCTGCGGATGATGGTCCGGAGGCCTTCGCCCGTGCGGCGTCGGCTTACGGTCCTCCCGCTGTGCTTTCCACGGGCGGGATTAGCGGCATCGACGTGTCGGCCTACGGCTTCAGCGTGCAGCCTGCGGCCGACGGCGCGGACGACGAGGACATCTTGCGGCGGCTTGATGCCCTCACCACTGAGGTTCAGGCCGCCCAAGAGAAGGTACATTACACTCACGCCTCCTTTGTTCCTGGGAGTGCGGTTGAGGAGCATGCGTCGGCTCTGGTGTGTGGCCCTGCCGCTGCGGCGGGGATCACACCGGAGGGGCAGGTTCCGGCAGGTGGTGCGGCGGCATCGGCGTCCGCCGTGCCGGCCCCTGCTATGCCTGTTTCGCAGGTGAAGGATGTACAGCCCGCGCCAACTCAATCGGCGCGGGTAACCACCACGGAGGCGACATGCGGTGAGTTCGGAGGCTTCGTGCAGACGGTGAATCACGCCGCCGTCCACCCGTCTGACCTGACGGGCTATGACACGGACGACTACGAGGATTTCGCCGACGGTACTTTCGCGGTGAAGCCACGGGCTCCGGCCAGTACTGTCGGGTGCGGTGTGCCGCCTTTCGGCTTTGGCACGCCGGCAATCGGCGCTCTCGCGGTGCTCTCTCTCTTCTGCATTTCTTTTGCAGGTGTAGCTGTTTCGGCTTCCACGGCTTCTGCTGTGTCGGCATGTGCACCGGCTACGGAGATGCCTTCGCCTGGTGGTAATCTCGATTGGGAAACTCCGTCATTTTACTCTACGAATGATTTTGTTGATTCTGTGATCCCGGCTCAAGGTTTCCCGTTGGCTGACAATGTGCCACTGCTTCAGCCGCCTGAGCCCCCTGACATCTTTCAGGACCTTGCTCGGGCAGATTTGACTTTCGACATGGCCTTCTTTTACGGTATGGCTCTACATGAGAGAGGTGCGTTCGGGAATCCTCCCTTCGGATCGGACTTAAGTGAGGCCGCCGCCGACTACTTTGGTGCTGTCGATTGACTTCTTGCTCACTCTGGAGGCACACCAACATGGTGGTGTGCAGAACTCCTGTGACCTCAAAGACTTCTTCAATCTGGTTTATGGTTTTGCTTTGACACCTTTGAAATCTTCAATTTGACTTGCTGGGACAGAGCCTTTCAGTAGTTTAGCGGGACCTTAATTGCCTGTGAGTTTCTGCTCTTGTGCTAGCTAGAGGGTTCTAATTTGTGTATCAGAATTGCACAGTTAGATTAGCAGTTAGGCCTTGTCACCCTGGCTCCTGCCCTAACACTTAACAGCCTTACATTTTCTGACTCTCCTAGCCAGTCACCACCCACAGTGCTGGGGTGGTGTGCTGAAATCTGTATAGGCAGCCCTGACTGGGAGTCCCGGTCAGGCCCCTATGACAGATCCCTAGGACCAACACTGGACTGCTGACTGATCTGTAGGTTCGTACTGTGACACACGCGGTGTCACAGGTAGGCTAGACTCCGAGACCGTCCGAGACCGTTCCGGGTATATCTAGCTTAGGGTTTATTTATCTTATACAGTTTATCCACACGAGTACGGGACTTTCTGATATCTAGTGTACTTGGATATTCCGGTAGAGGTTACAAGGCACCAGAGGTTGGTACGCCAATGTGTAACTAATTCAAAAACTGACATGAGAGCTTGTTCAGCTCTTTAAGTAGTAACATGTCGACTCGAATTCCCTCAGATCACTTCGGATTCGACAGTCACATTGCTCAGTCACTTCATGTTCACCAGTCCGATGACCTGTCTTGTCATTTAGCCCTTGGGCTGCAGCTGCCAGTCATACAATGATCTTTGCTCTGATTTGCTGAATAATCATAGATCTGATGATGTGGCAAGATTTGAGGCTCTCCTACATGGTTCCCCTCCAGTTTTGTTTGGTTGTTTGAATATTAAATGGTTCCCACCATTTCTGGATTGATTTCCCACCAATTCTCTCAACCTGATCTGTTGTGGTTGCAGATGTTCAAAAGTCACATGCTGTCAGTCACCCTCGTCATACCTCTCGGTCATACTAGTGATTGTCATCAGTGTTGTCACAAAAGTCACATTCTGTCAGTCACCCTCGTCATACCTCTCGGCCATACTGGTGACTGCCATCAGTGCTGTCACTCGTCACTCTGGCACGTTTGTCTCTCGTCTGACCCGCGATACACCCTAGTACAATCTTTGACTGATACATGTAAACGTGTATTCGCGCAGGCACCAAAACAAGCTCCTTTCTAAAGTGTCTGCGAACACTCTACACACTAAAATGAAAAATGAACCATGGCTTTTTTAAACGAATGCCTGCGTGCTAATCGTAGAGTATATTCATGTATATATACATACATACATACATACATAGCTTAGTCTTAGAGGTGTAAGAGCATAGCTCCGAGCAGTATAGATGTATAGTCGTCTCCAAGTATATTGCCCAGATTGTCTAGTCTAAAAGTTGATATAGATACACTCAATCTTGAATTGTCTAGGCGTGAAGTGCATCAATTCTTAATTTGATAATTATCAAGTTTACACTCCCCAAACTTGAGACTCCTGCAATAGCAGGATAATTTTCAAAGTGCCCATCGTTTTTGCGCAGAATTGCAAGCTCTCGTCGTCCCGTGGCCATGAAGTGCACATCCCTGCTGGTGTTCACAGATTTAATCTGTCAAGACGATTCAAGAAAACTCACGCGCCTTGTTATTTCGCAACCATTTCTCACTGGTCCACTTAAGACATCAAAACCCATGCAAAAACTAGCTCACATCCCTCGTAGCTTGGGGAAAGTATTGTTACTTCTTACTACTGTAACAGCTCACCACTTCCATCGAAGTAGTGGTACACAATCTTCACTGCCCATGATAAGACTGAACCCCTTCACCAAATACTACAAATAAAGGCACCTGCCGCTGGGCCCATTCTCTGGCAAAATCAACAAAAGTACATCAGTTTTTTCTTCCCTATGATTCTAAGGTATCAGGCGAAACGCTCCCGCAGAAGCCTCCGCCCACGAAACTTTTCTTTCGCCCCGAAACTCTCTGCGTGATACATATATGCTTTACCCATAAAGTCAGCCATTGCCTGCACATTGGCTTGACGTTTTTTCTGGTCCTTTTTTTTATGCGAGCGTATCTTAGCCCTCTCGCCGTTCAATAACGTTCCCGCACGACCAGGACTCTCCTCTACGTTTGGTGCCTTCTTTTCCGCAACATATTTGGAAGCCGGAGGCGCTTTTATACTGAAACCCCCATCAGCCGCACCTCGATGTCATCAATCAATTTCTCGTTCTCTTCAGAGCTCCTTTGGCTCACTTCAAGAACAGACAAAATATGCGGAAGCGCTCACAACCGTGCGCCCTCTGAGTGACTAATTGACCAAACGGATATTTCACAACGGCGTATTCGTGTTCAAGCTGAGGAGTAGACGACGCATCCCTCCAGAGCAAACGATAGAACAGAGACACTATCCACAACTCTCGAATACTCCTTTCTTACCGTCTTACCTCTGCGACTCGATTCGTACACAGGTAGGCAAAATAGGCAAAGGGGAAAATAGTCGGCTGAAAATTCCAGAAGCGCGATTAAAAACGAAAAGCTGGTTGCAAAGGAACGCACTCAAAACGTTTTGGTCGCAAGGACTCCGGCTTGTATCGCGGATGATTGTGATCGGGGTGCCAAATCGGATGAATTCTTCGAGGATCTTGGACTGCGAAGGGATCTTCCCCGAGCCAATGCTCCGTCTCCGTGTACGGCTGTCTCTTTACTGTCGCGTGGCCGAGGGCTGCCGCCAGACTACCAGCTTCGGTCGTTATTACAGAACTCAAGAAGCACACGGCAAGAAGACAAAGGTTTTGCCGAAAGGAGCTTCCTGTCACGCAAGCAGACCAACTGCAACTAGCAGTGGACCGAGAGGAAGACATTAGAGGTGGTCTTCAAGCGGTTCGAAACAGTCTACACGACGATTCGGGGGGGCAAATAGACTTTTGTGGCGGTTGCAGCTCCAAGAAAACCACGTGTGTATCTATCCATCCGATACTATTGATATCGATGATTGTAATGGACGAATCTGTGTGATCATATGCGCTTCGGTGGGAACAATAGCCACCGAAGCGTGTAAACAGAACTTCGGTCGAATGTACAGTGAGGTGAGCTCCCGGATCTTGCGAGAAGTCAGGTCGAAGTGCCAAGTTCAAACTTGAAACTTTCTCTACAACCATTTTTGAGTCGGTCGCGTGCTCGCGTCTCAGACCAGACGAGAGACCTCCCGCGAGTGCGAACCACGCTCCACGGGCTGTCATCCACTATTCTGCCACCCCTCCACCCCCCACCCCTCCGGGTACTATCTCCTTATCGTTTTTAACCCTCTATAGAGGGTAAACATTTTTCGAACTATTTCCGTATGCCGCACCGCGTGCGCGCTACTAATCGGAGTCATGCATACAATGGCTCATATGAACCACCGATGTCACAACATCAAACACGCTTAGAAGGGGTCCCTCGAGCACCCCTGAAGGGCCTGTCAGGCCCCCCATATTTAGTCACGCTACCGCAGCCCATGCCAGACCCCACCGCATTTGCCCCCATCGCGCCCGTCTCAGCCGACAACAGACGCCCCAACCATGACCCCCTTTTTCAGTAATTGTCATTCCCCCCTGAGTCACGGTCCTACCCCAGTTCATTGTCCGCTCGAGCGCCCGGAGCATATCACGTTCACCCTCCAGCTCAGATCTCCCTCCCAGTATAAATCATGCACGACGCCTCGCCAAGCGCTACATCGACGTCGCCGCGACCAGCCCGTGCCGATCCGCGAGCACCGCAAAGCGTCAAGCACGACATCACGCGAAGTGACAGCACGACATGACCACACATGACGTCTCGGCGATGCATGACAGGGCAAACGCAAGCGCGCGTGGACACCAAACGCCGCTGTCACTGGGAACCAATGGTCACAGGGCACCCGAAACGACAATGGCATTCACGGACTTCCACTATCGTATGCTCGCTTGAGTATTTAGCTAGCTCCTGCTTTCGAAAAGTGAGATCCGACCGAACCTTTCAAAACCATTCTGCGGTATAGTGATATTTGCCTCTTGTGGCCTACAGTAGTATTAAATGTGATATTTGCATACATATACTTCGAATCCACATGAGAGCTTTGTCACTAGCAGTTTGTAAGAGTCTGGTTCGGATCCTCAGAGTGCCGGCACGCCACTCTGATGCATGTGCGAAGTCGTGCCGTTGTGCTTGTTTTATCTGTGAATTGCCCCCTGTGTTGCTCGTTTGCCTTTCTGCGTTGCATGCTTTCACCTGAGCCTGAATCTACAGTCTGCGAGTACAAGTTAGACCCGCGCCCGTTTTGCGAATCTGCGAGCCGGCGCGGCAGAAGCGCGTTGCTCTTAGCGCTTCGCTTGGTAGCGATATGATATATGATATATAGCGAGGCTATTATGGAACGTTAATAGCTCACGCAGCGTCTGTGTGGATATGAGTGCAGTGCTTCTTCAGAAGTGACTGCTGTAGCTCAATGCTACCTCATTTACGCAATGCCCCGCATCTCGTAGATGCCACCACAATTGGGTCGTGAACCCAAGGCATTGGTTGAACAATCAGTATCGGCTGAACGAATAAGCCATATGATACTCGCATGCTTGTTCAGAACATGCTAGAAGCGAAGATGAGTTTCTCCGAACACTTTCGGTTCTTCAAGACTTCATCTTGCTTTGTCATCTCGATGCCACAACCTGGCCTCTCGATGGCAGGTGTCACTCAAGGTGAGTGAATGACAGATGGTATGACTGTACATGTCATAGTCGACCGTACTGACGATTGTCTGTCATTATAATATATGACATGACACGACATGACATGACATGACAAGACATGGTATGACATGTTTGACAGGTATGATACGTATGACATGTATGACACGTATGTCACCGGTCATAACCCTGACAGATCTCCCCTCTTAAGAGAGTTGTGACCTCACAACGGGCATACCTTTGTATATGTCTTTGATGTCTTTGTTGTTGTTGTTGCTGCTGCTGGTACCAGTCTTCTTACACCGATGTGAGGCGTCCCTCATGGTGTTTTTAGGATATTGGGGGGAACTGAGTCCACTTTAAACCCTCACCTTAGGCATTTAGCCTTACAGTTCTTAGGATGTAGCCCCCATGAATTGCGTATCGTATTTCAGAGTGACGTTTCAAGGTTCCATGAATTGCGTATCGTATTTGAGAGTGACGATTCAAGGTATCCGAGGTTTACGTTACGGATATATATTGCGCTTGCCGTCGACGCCTTTGCGAACGATGATCGACGTTTTTAACGAACGATACTCGGCCTTATATATACAACTGATCGACGAAAACCCTTGGGTGCATGTTTCCACAGTTATATATAGTGCACCCAACCTTCCTCCCCTCCTGGGAGTAGCTTCACTATGGAGGTTCACAGGCGGCAACGGGGAGCCCGATTTTGGGGGCTTGTTTTAATGCAACGGAGTGGCCCTGCTTAACGGGATTGGACTTATAATCCTTTACCCGGTCTGCTCAACTCCTCAATATTTGGTCCGGTACGCGCGCTTTGACGAACATCTGTCGATTCAGAGTGGATTCGCCACGTACTAATGTGAAATTCGTTTTAGTTATGTGTGTCAAGCATAACTCAGGATCACAACTCCGTCCACCTCAGTTATCCGGTAGCGCGGATTTACTGGCCATAAGATCCGAATGACAAACCACGGTCTGGCAAAGGTAGCATTTAGCAGTTTTTATTTATCCACAGATATGATATCTCGCATGTGTGCGTATCTGTGCAAGGGTATGATTTTGTACAAGGCTCACTACACCTTTAGCAAGGAAGGATCAATTTCCCGCTTCTATGCAACATAATGATAAAACATTAAGAGCAAGGTATATAGATGATCGACATGTATTAGTATATATTACAAGAAGTAAGGGCATGAGGCTTAATATAATGTTAGCCTTCATAGGCAGCTATCATGTCTGCTGCATTGGTCAGCTCTGTGGCTTTGACCCAGGTGTCATGCTCAGGGCCGTAGCCTGCATATCGCACTAAATAGTACTTGACACCTCTAGTGATCTTATCTGAGAGTATGTGTGATATCTCAAACAGTGGTTGCCCTTCTTCGGTGATCATCTGTGGCAGAGGCAAAGGTGCTTGAATCGAGTCGTTATACAACTCTATTCTGGATACAGGCTGTACCGGATGGATACGAATATCGAGATCCCCGAAATCTAACTCGTAAGCACGTCCATGGCTGACTGAGCACTTTGGATATGGTAAATGGCCCAATATATGGTTGCTTAAAGTGTATGCCTGCCTCTGTCAAACCAGTCCATTGGATAAACTCGGTCCGTAAAAGAACTTTCTGCCCTACTGCATATTGCCGGGGCATGTGAGTCTTATTGAATCTGGCTTGGCTAATTTCTGCTGCTCGGGAAATATTGTCTACCGCGTTGGCATGTACAGCCGAGTACTGGTCAAAATGATCTCGAATAGCATTCTGTATTGGAACAGGAGCTTCTGGCGGAATAGTGATTGCCAGGTCATGAGGCGAAAGTGGCTGCGCCATCGAGTCGAGATAGAATGTTGAATAACCAGTAGTTGCAGAAACTGTGTTGTTTATTGCAAACTCCACCAGAGGCAACTTGTCCTCCCACGAATTGGCTGAAGTATCATTGCAACAACACCTGAGGAGAAAAATACTATCTAATCAGTTTATAAACCAGAGGATGGTGAATCATGCATCAAACAAATTGAAAAATACCTGAGAATGTCCTCAATGAAGGCATGGCTCCTCTCATTGCTTGCATTCGACTGTGGATGGTGTGAAGACGCCATAGACAATCTCGTACCAGTAGATTTCCACAGTGTTTGCCAGAATGTAGAGGTAAATCTGGGGTCTCGATCTGAGATGATGTTCCTCGGAAGACCATGGAGCTTGAAGATATGCTGCATATATATCGAAGCAGTATGCTGAGCAGTCCAGGTCATTCTGAAGGGAATGAGATGACAGCGATGAGAGAATTGGCACATTACCACAGATATACTGTCGTGCCCAAAAGTGGTGATAGGCAGGTCAGTAATCCAGTCAAGAGATACATCAAGCCATTTCAATGTCTTAGGCACACAATATCGTATATGTGACTGACCATAAGGTTTGTGTCTCCTCGTTTTCTGGCGTTGACACACGGGGCACTCCCGAATGTACTGAATGGCTGCCGTCGTCATTCCTGGCCAATAATATCGGCTACGCAATAGATGAAGCATGCGATTTTTGCCTACATGACCAGAAATAGTGGCTGAGTGGCACTCATGAAGAAGAATGTGGCGAAGCTGTGTGATCTCACCGTCATCTGTAGGGACCTTGGCAGTAGGTGGAATGTAAAGCTGTCTGCCATATATGGTCTTGCGATAGATCAACCCCTGAATGAGCTCGAAATTGCTGACTGACTGTGATGATGTTGATGATGCCAGCTTAGATAATATAGTTTGTGCAAATGTGTCACGATCATACTGGGATATAATAATGTCGTGAAGCTGATGAGCTGATGATGCAGATATAAGAGCAATGAATGTAGAATCTGTAGACGGTATGTCAATGACTGGAACCTCGGTGATGTCTATATGTTTCAGACAATCAGTGAGTTCAAAGAGTGTAGAAATACGAGTGAGTGCATCTGCAACCTTATTCTTCTCGCCAGCAATGTGCTCTATTCTGAAGTTGTACTCGGAGAGCTCATCCAACCACCTCGCCTGTTTGGGGCTTAGTGTGGATTTGGACTGGAAATAAACCAGTGGCTGATGATCTGAGCGAACAATGGTCTCAGGAGCTCCCAGCAAGATGTGGCGAAAGAATCGGAAGCCCTCCACAATGGCAAATAGCTCGATCTCAGGATCGAATAGGCCAGCGTCTCTGTGTATCAGAAAGAGTGACGCTGTGATAGCCACATGGCTTCATACCTTTTCCTTGATCCTGTAGTACCACTTGACCAACGTGTGTGCCTGATCCATCGACCTCCATAATAGATGGCAGTTTCTGATCTGGAAGCTGTAGTACTGGAGCATTGCAGATGGCACTTTTGAGATTATCAAATGCCTTCTGCTGCTCAGATTCCCAGACAAACTCTGCATTATCTTTAAGGAGACGATTGAGCGGCTCGGCAATCTTGGAGAACTTTGGTATGAATCTCCTAAACTGGCCGACCATGCCCAAGAATGACCGAAGGGATGACTTGCCATCTTTAGCCATACGGCGTAGAGGCTGTTTACCAACGGTTGGACCATACGACACTGGAGGCTGGATAGCCATGACTGCACGGATTCTGTCTTCGATGATGGATAGGCCTGCCTCAGAGATATGGTGTCCGATAAAATCGATGGATCTGACGAACAACTCAACCTTAGAAGGCCTGATGTAGAACTGATGATCTCTGCAGCGCTGGAGAAATTGTCGAACATGCTTCACGTGGCTGTCAAAGTCTGGACTGTACACAATGGTGTCATCCATGAAAATGACCAAGAACTGATCGATGAAGTCAAAGAATGCTCGATTTCCAACACGAAGAGCGGTTGCAGGAGCGTTAGTTAATCCGAAAGGCATAACTGTCCACTCATAGGAACCGTATCTGGTGCGTATTGCTGTTTTGTGAATGTCATCTGGATGTATAGGGATCTGATGGAAGAACTGATTGAAGTCAAATCTGCTAAACCATCGTGCACCTTTAAGCTGTTCAAGAAGGGTGTCGTGAGGTGGCAATGGATACGTGTCTTTAATTGTGATGTTATTAAGGGCTCGATAATCACAGCACATCCTCCACTTTCCCTCTGGCTTAGGAGCGAAAATGATTGGACATCCATATGGTGATGATGACGGACGAAGGATACCCAGTTCAACATATTTGATGATCTGTCGTTTGAGCTCTTCCATCATAGGCACTGGAATGGTACGAACTGGCTGTGATGGTGGCTTGTGCCCAGGTTCAATGTTGATGCGATGATATCCACCTTCAAACCATGGCCAGCTGGAAGATCCTCCTGGAAAATATCTGAAAAGTCTTCCCTCGTCTGATCACGTGCTGCTGTGACCTTTGGGTCTTCCATAGTGGTGTCTGAGTCTGCTGCTGTCATGACCAGTTCACCATCGACCTCTGAGAGAAAGAAGAGATAAGGTACGGCTTCTTCAGCCGAACCACTGGATCGTATACGACGTAGGTGCTTTCTCATAGTGGTGGCACTGACCAATTCCATTTCAGGAAGGTCATCTGAGCCTGGAGTCTGTTCAACTCTGGACAGTACTGTGCGAACACTGGAACCTGATGAGTGTTTCCTAGTGATCGTCAGATTTTTGGACTGGAAGTCAATGTGTGGATTATTTCTCCTCTCCAACCAATCTTGACCCAGGATGACAGTGAAGGGTTTCATGTCAATGATGTAGAAATCCTCTGTGTCCTTATACTTACCCAGCGTGAATGTAGCATTGGGAAGATAGGATGTACAGGGTACAGTAGAAACTTTATTGTTTTTTATTGTTTTTCGTGCAAGTGAAAAACTAATTGAAATGTAAAACTTTTTGGGACACATCAATTATATATTTTTGAAAATTATCCTTATCTTTATCTTTGAGCTCCGCCATTTCAATTATTTAGATTCGAACTTTATTATTATCTTTGCAAGCCTTGAAATGCGGTTACCGCGTTAAATATTGTGGTGTTTGTTTGTCTTGATCGGCCCTTGTCCGGATAAAACAAACTGCCTCATCGGCAACTCTATAACGATCAGATCTAAAATTGGTCGATCTCGATCGTTATAGAATTATTAGTCGATAGCGGCCCCGAAATTCCTGCATGGATATCTTGGAGTTACTAAAACGTGCTTGAGTTTTTAAGCATCACCGCCGACGTACCGGTGTGTCTGCGCTCAGGTGGATTTGCCTAGGCCCACCTTGAGCACGGCGTGGGGCCATATACGGCTCTAATCGGTAAAAACAGACGTCGTCATCGGATTCGGCATGGTCGAAAATGGTTAGGAACATACCCACCTTGTCGGGACCCTGTCGGTACATCACGCCTTAGCGGGGGATATCGAAACGCGCGTGCCTGGCCGGAGCCCGCGCACAGAGCCGTATATGCGTGCAAGATATTTCGAAAATGGCGCTTGCACCAATCTTTTAGCGTGTACCGAGTTTGTTTTTCGCTTTACCATTTTTTGCCCAGCCACGTCCGTCCGAGGCGCAGAATTAAATGCGTACTTTATCTCTACGTTTACCAGCTGTGAAAAGACGAGATCCAATATTCAATTTTTGGCTTATCTTTTATCTTTTCACGCCTACCTGTCATATTTCAATAATTGATTCGAAATTTATCTTTACAGCGATTTTTTAAAAGAAATTCATTATATAGTTAAAAAAAGTAATAGAGTTTCTACTGTAGTCGGCTTCCTCCAGCCAATCCCACTGAGAATGATGATGAGGAATCTGTTGGTGCAATACCAAGCTGAGAAGCAAACTGTCTGTCGATAAAAGACGATGTAGCTCCTGGATCCACCAATATATGAGTACTCTGTCCATATACTTTCCCTTTGTACAACAACAACTTCTTCTGTGATTTCAGCTGTGCTGTCTGAGACTGCATCTGTGCGATGTGCTCTGAGGGAGTATCCATCTGCTGAAACTGTAATGTCAGACCGGAAAGGACTTCTTCTGAGATACTCTCAACCCGGCCACTTGCTTCAGTGGCATCTTCAGGCTGATTTACCCTCGGGGTGCTCTCAACACTGGTACCTGTGCAGTACCCGGAGAGTTTCCCTGAGGATCTGGAGCTGAAGCTGGAGCTGGAGTTGCAACTGCTGCATTGATGTTCTGCTGAGTCTGTAGCTCCTTAACCAGGGTGTTGATCGTTTTTACAAGTTTGTTAGACTCGTTTTTAGCACCCTGATTATCTTGTTGCTGCTGTCCTCTATGTGGATTCTGAGCTGGAGGATTGCCTTTTATAGGTGTTCCATCTGGTGTCCTGGTGGTGAAACAATCCTTTGTGACGTGATTGGTACGACCACAACGTTGGCAAGGCTTAGGAGGATTTGATGCTGATCCTTTCCCTTTTCATTTGCCTTTGCCTTTTCCACCTTTCCCTTTGTTCCTTTGGGAATTCTAATTGGCATTTTGATTTCGATTGCCATTCTGATTCTGATTCCAGTTCCGATTGGATCTGTCATATGGCTTCTTGCCACGGCCTTTGTCCTTGTCTTTTCTGACTGGGCCTTCTGACTGTTCCTTTTGCCCTCTATAGTGCAGGGTCTCTGACTGCTTCGAATGAACAACATAATTCAAATCGAGCAGGATCTGTGTGGTTTGTGCCCACGACAGATTATTCATTTCGTCTTCTGTAAGGAATCTCAGATGGAACTGTTTGCGAAGATCAGATTCCATATTGCTGATGAATCTGTCCTTTATCAAAGCATCATCCAGATCAACTGATGCCAAGGCAGCCAGTGATGTGAACGTGCGGAGATAATCTGAGAAAGTCTGGTTCCCTTGATTCAGCGCCATAAGATGCTTTTTGGCTACCGATCTTTTGTGGGGGTTGCCAAACTGACTGAGGAAAGTCCTTCTGATTTTCTCATACGTGGCATCTGGTTGTTTTGCCACGACCTGAAAATAATGTCGGTCGTTGTTCTGTATGAGTGTCAGGAATACTGTAATAATGTCCTTGTCTGGTACTCCTGGATAAGTGAACTGAAAGTATCTATCCACTGTTTCCAACCAAATCTCAGCATCCTGCCCTGCCTTATATTCCTTAGGTGGAGTCATTTTCACCTTTGGAACTAATGCGGATGGAGCTGGTGCTGGTACTGGACCATCATCAGGGTCTGTGAAAACTGTTGGAGCACGATCCCATGTATACTCTTCGTCTGGTTCCTGTGGTTCTGACTCAGGATCTCTATATCTGCTCATGTCGGGTCTCATGCGACTGATGTTATCGAAGTACCCTATCTCATCGAATCTGGTCTGGGTATTATCATAACCAGTGAGCCATTTGGGTATCTTAAACCGACTGTAGGCATCGTAAGAGCCTAAGATATCAAAGAACCATGTAGACGGATCTGGATTGATAGCTGGAACATCTGGTTCTTCTGCCATCTATAAAACAAAACACAACACCAAAATACCTTCAACTGGCTGAGTGTGTGTGTGTGATATATATAATATGATATATATCTATATATATATTGTACATGTATTATTTCTGTACATAATAATGAGGTGATGTATGTATATATCCACCTTCTTCCCCCCTCAAGGAAGTGTGAACACACAGGCAGTTGTCAGTTGCCTTTATACCTCATAATATAGCATGCAGTCCTTATAGGAAGCAGCTTATACAGTTTTACTGTAGGGTTGCAGCCCTACAGTCCTTGGGTTGTCGCCCTACAGTTTTTGGGTTGTTGCCCGACAGTTCTTGGGTTGTTGCCCGATATATTGTCATGATTGTGCTGATTTCAGCATGACATAATGCCAAATACAGAGTGTTTTGCTAGTATTTAGTGGCATTTCAGGGTATATATTGTTACAGTGACCCTTATCTTCCACAGTGATATTAGGGTGTTACTTGGTATCAGTAACCCTAAATTATGTCAAATTAAAGCAGTATGAACATTTTTCAAAGAAATTGAAGCAAAACTGCATTTAATATATCACTGTGTATCACGTGGTATTTAGGAGGTATGTTACACCCCTGTAACTGTACACGTGATTATATATAGTTATAGGGTGTTACAAGTGCTGTACTATTTTGAGCATATTTTTCAATAGCTAATAAAATGGAGTAACGAAAAAAATGAAACCCAAATTTTCACTTTGAAATCATACGTATTAGTTTTTCACGTATTTTGTTACATCAACTTTGTATACCCCTAGGTGTTACACACCTGATATTTAGGGTGTTACACGAGATATGACTGTGCACATTATGTTTTTCAGATACCTTAATAGGTATAAAATCATAATTCGTGAAAAAATGGAGTCTGAATTTCAGTTTTGAAATCTCCCGCCAAGGGTTTTTACCCATTTTTCACCTTTTCTGGCCACTTATATATGTACTATAGTACATATATATCAGTGGTTGTGTAATGTGCACCCTGCAGAACTCACGTAACTTATCTCACTTTTGCACATGACATTTTTCATGGCTTTTTAGTGAAGATATCTGATGGTCAGTATGTGTGGTTGCACACACATATGGGTTTTGCTGATTTAAACCCATGGAAAGTGGACCAAGATATATTTTAGGTGTATCAACTTTAAGTGTGATAACTTAAGTGATAACTTGTCAGAACCTATCATCTACTTACTGAAAGAGTATCAAATGATATCTTCAGCTTCCAAGTAGATTTGGACAAAGCTTGATAAATAAATCTAAGCAGTGTCACACACACAGATGTGTGTGTGTGTGTGTGTTGTCCACAACAACCTCTATCAGATGTCAATATAGTTACTGCTCTGAAAGCGTTACATGCAATTGAATCTGATCAATACTGAATCAATTGTCAGAATGCAATGTAGTTGACGTTGTTGCTCCAGCAATAGTGTGTGGGACGAATGGACAATGCTCAGCAGTGACCAGCTGCTTTTTGAGCATTGTATAATGCCTTCGGGTCTGGAGATATCTCCATCCAGCCCTACAGCATGTTGGTTGATCCTGTCCCATATCTATCGCCATCACTTGACATCCAGCTCGCACATGTGTTAGCTGGATGGTACTATGTATTATGTGTTGATATGATATTTGACCACTACACTTTCGAGCCAGTGTGTTGTCAACTTACATAGTAGTGTCAGTGACTTGATTATTACACTTATGAATCAGTGTAATGTCATTTATACTTAATGATATCAGTATTACAACAATACATAAGTTGCAGTGACTTGTGTATGCAGTGACTTATGTAAGGTACTTTCTGATTGAGTACACTATGTGTGTGTGTGGGATTTGTGCTACTACACACACTTGTATATAGGTAATTACTGATTTATTACACTATACCAAGTTGATCTATCACATAGGATGATCTGTATACCACTCACAGCATGTATCTAACATGATGTATATCAACTTAGTTAGTGATTGTAATCCTGCATATCTCATCTGCAGTGATGAGTTGCTTGGGTCTATTTCACACATGGTTCCGGTGAGCATTCCTTTCAGTGATCCACAATAGAACAGTATATCCATCCCAAATCCTGCGTCAGGATATACTGATCTAATTATTGTGTTAAGACCACTGAAGAGGCACCTTACACCATATGGGTTCAAATATAGTTTACATGCACAGCAGGTATGCTTATGTGCAATGTCTGATGCATTGTTATATGAGAACATATATACCAGCTGCTATCGTGGTCAAGCTGGTTTATGCATGACAGCTGCTATCGTGATCAAGCTGAATGCATAAATGTATGAACATGTCAATGTATACAAAGTGAAGTCAAACTGCATGATATCACTGCACAGTATAGTAATGAATGGTGCATGCACTTGGTATATACTGAATGATTAGTATATACTGCAAGTGTGTGTGTGTGTAGTGCTGCAAGTATTATAATCACTGCACATTCATATGATCGCACACACATATGATTTTGCTGCACACTATGATATTTGCTGTAGACACGTATATGATTGCATAGCATCCACTTCATCTGTTGTCATACTGAGTGTGTGTGTGTGTGTATGTAGCTACTCACACAGCATATAGTATACACTCATGATTGCAAGCTTGTATGTGAATCTGACAGTGAATGAGCATCATCTTTATTGTGCGAGAATCACAGATATTGTAACATGCTGCATATGTATACCATCATCGCGCGTCATCTCTTATGATGCGTCTAGCAGGTGTATACATATTCTGTCAAGCAAAATGATCATGCGCACGTCGACAAGTGATTTTTGCGACCATTTGAAATGATGATTTTTCGATGACGAGATCAGTATACGCATCAAAAACTGCAAACTGCGATTTATTGCGACTTGATGAATCGCTGATGTGCGCGCTGCGAATGCTGATGTGCGCGCTGCGAATGGTGATCATATCTCGTCGCATATATGTACGGCATATGGTACGAATGCCATTTTGTATACGAAACATACACTGATGACGAATTGTTCATCTGCGCGTTAGTTTGTCGAATCTCGAACAATTTTGCGAATGATGTCAGCGCATATGTGCGATCGGCATGCTGTATGCACACCTTCTCGCGCCGTGTTATCTCAGACGGCGTGTATACGAACAAATGCGATTGCGACGATGTCTCCTCGCGCGCTGTTTATTTCGCAGCGGTCGATATTATGCGATATATGTTGATATATGTGCGACTGCGACGCCTGTTTGAAATATGCGATCCGCAACCTGCGCACACAAAATTCGATATCTCTACTACTGCACTCACACTTTATGCGTCCTCAGTTCGTCGCCTTGACGAGTCGGAGAATACCACTCTTAGGGCTTCGCTTGGAAGCGATATGATATATGATATATAGCGAGGCTATTATGGAACGTTAATAGCTCACGCAGCGTCTGTGTGGATATGAGTGCAGTGCTTCTTCAGAAGTGACTGCTGTAGCTCAATGCTACCTCATTTACGCAATGCCCCGCATCTCGTAGATGCCACCACAATTGGGTTGTGAACCCAAGGCATTGGTTGAACAATCAGTATCGGCTGAACGAATAAGCCATATGATACTCGCATGCTTGTTCAGAACATGCTAGAAGCGAAGATGAGATTTCTCCGAACACTTTCGGTTCTTCAAGACTTCATCTTGCTTTGTCATCTCGATGCCACAACCTGGCCTCTCGATGACAGGTGTCACTCAAGGTGAGTGAATGACAAATGGTATGACTGTACATGTCATAGTCGACCGTACTGACGACTGTCTGTCATTATAATATATGACATGACACGACATGACACGACACGACACGACATGACATGACATGACATGGTATGACATGTCTGACAGGTATGACACGTATGACATGTATGACACATATGTCATCGGTCATAACCCTGACAGTTGCCGCCTGGCATGTTTTACGTGGCACAGCAGTAGAAACGCATGTCGCCGTTCCGCAGCGCTGGAGATCCGCAGCTGTCCGAAAACGTTCGCGAATTCAGAACACGCTCGCGAATTCTCACAGAGGGGCATTTTCCCCGTTGAGCGCGTAGCGACAAGATAGCCCGAAGCTGCGTTTATCATAAATTCACACCCGCGACGGCGAACCGTTACAGGCACTCTCAGCAGCATTCACGCGTGTGCACGATGCGACCGGCCTTTTTGCGCCATATTTTGCCCCATTTGCTTTGCGAATTCGAACCCCGCAGGGCTTGCTCGCTGAATATGCTCAAACCGGCGTATGTGACCGGCGTTTGGGAATGCACAACCGTAGCCGCGCTAACTCGAGCCGTGACACCTGACTTTTGCTGCTTGACGAGGTTGTAGTCGAACCCATGTTTTTCCCACAGTTTGTATGATATTTACCTTTGTGAAATCGACCTGCGCAGGCTGTGGCAACGTTGAATTCCCCAAACGGACCTGTGTGACAGGTTGGGGGAATACACGGCTGACGGCGCGCCAGCTTGAGTCCAGACACCTGACTGCACCTTTTTGACAACATTGCAGCCGAACGCGTGTGTTTCCCTCAGTTTGTATTATGTTTGTCTTTGTGAATTCGACCCATGCGGGCGTTGGCAGCGGCGAATTCCCCGACGGGCCTGTATGACAGGTTGTGGGAGTTCATGGTTGGCGACGCGCCAGCTCGGGTCTGGACACCTGACCCATGCCTTTTTGCCATGCGTGTGCTCGAAGCACGCATTTGCCCGCAGTTTCATTCATAATTTTCGACGTGAACTCGTGCTTGGCTGCTTGAAGGGCACCAACTAGGCCTTGTGGCAGGTTGGGGGCATTCACCGCAGGAGCCGCTCGTGCCGCGACCTGGGCGCACGACACGCGAGCCGCAGTGAATGCCCAATTGTAAAGTGTTGTTTTGTTCTGCTGGAACGGTGTCACCTAACAGGGTGCCGAACCTCTTCGTTGGGTTTGAAAGGTTCGGTCGGATCTCACTTTTCGAAAGCAGGAGCTAGCTAAATACTCAAGCGAGCATAGTGGAAGTCCGTGAATGCCATTGTCGTTTCGGGTGCCCTGTGACCATTGGTTCCCAGTGACAGCGGCGTTTGGTGTCCACGCGCGCTTGCGTTTGCCCTGTCATGCATCGCCGAGACGTCATGTGTGGTCATGTCGTGATGTCACTTCGCGTGATGTCGTGCTTGACGCTCTGCGATGCTCGCGGATCGGCACGGGCTGGTCGCGGCGACGTCGATGTAGCGCTTGGCGAGGCGTCGTGCATGATTTATACTGGGAGGGAGATCTGAGCTGGAGGGCGAACGTGATATGCTCCGGGCGCTCGAGCGGACAATGAACTGGGGTAGGACCGTGACTGAGGGGGGAATGACAATTACTGAAAAAGGGGGTCATGGTTGGGGCGTTTGCTGTCGGCTGAGACGGGCGCGATGGGGGCAAATGCGGTGGGGTCTGACATGGGCTGCGGTAGCGTGACTAAATATGGGGGGTGTGACAGGCCTTTCAGGGGTGCCCGAGGGACCCCTTCTAAGCGTGTTCATAGTTGTGACAGCTGTCGCGATTATGAACGAGGGGCGGCAATGTAAGGGCCGGCGGGGCGTTGGGGTATTGCTGGGTGCTGAAATGGCGGTGTATCTCTGCTGTGGTTGAGAGTGGGGTGTTGTGAGGGATTTTGGGTTTGAGATGTGGGTGTGGCATTGGAGGGCAAGTTTTTTAAATATATTCCTCGGATCTCCTTTGTTTTCACTTGTGTGTGAACTCCTATGTGATGGCACCAGGCTCGCGCGCGGAGTGACACGGCAGCCAGAGGCTCAGTGCACTTCAGGCCAGCTTGTGCATGCCTGACATGGTTTTTCAAACTTTGTAGCAAATTGGGTCAGCAACTTTTGTTGAGTGTGCTTCTGTCGTGACTCTTCAGCACGGGTACAGTGCTTCGCAGCCATGGCGCCTGAGACGCCAGCTTTGCGCAGTTCTGCGACCTTTCAGTGCCATGCCAACTGCGACACCTGCTTTCGGCCCTTCCAGCCATGCCTCCGGGCCAAAGCGGCTGTGCTCCTTTCCTTGCTTTTCGGGTTGGGGGAGGCTCTGTATGGCTTGGTGTGCAGGTCCGCGAAAACAACTCCACTGGTGGGTAGCAGCCCACAACAGACCCACGTCACCCTCAAGCTCGCAGCCCACCGGCAGCAGCGACCTGCCGGCTCCGCAAGCGCGCTCTTCCCTACTCACTCTTATACTCCCCTTGTCTCCATTTCCCTGACTCCTGACTCCTGCCCTCACCTGAAAAGCCTGACGAAGGCGCGTGCGGCCCGAAAGGCGCGTTCCGCCTGAAAGGCGCGCTCTGCCTGAAGGGCGCATTCGCTCGGAAAGGCGCGTTCGCCCGGAAAGACGCGTTCGCCTGAAATGCGCATATCGATGAAGCGCGTGTACCGACCGAAATGCCCCCATCGCCTGAAATGCTCGATTCGCTGCAATGCGCCTGTTGCCGGAAACACGTGTATCGCCCGAGACGCGCGCACCGCCCGTCCCACCCGACATTTCGCTGAAGTTCGCACCTCACCTGAAATGCTCGTTTCGCTGCCAGGTCGCACTTCGCACGAAATGGGCGCATCGCCTGAAATGCTCGATTC
The DNA here is from genome assembly GCA_001247695.2 of Cymbomonas tetramitiformis. Classification (NCBI taxonomy): domain Eukaryota; kingdom Viridiplantae; phylum Chlorophyta; class Pyramimonadophyceae; order Pyramimonadales; family Pyramimonadaceae; genus Cymbomonas; species Cymbomonas tetramitiformis. The sequence goes on from LGRX02006100.1 coordinate 23,549, forward strand.
GCTGCAATGCGCCTGTCGCCTGAAACACGTGTATCGCCCGAAGCGCTCGACTCGCCTGAATGGCGCGCACCGCCTGAACGACGCACACCGGCTGAAAGGCGCGTTTCGCCCAGACGGCGCACATCACCAGAATGGCGCGCATCACCAGGATGGCGCGTGTCGCCTGAAAGGCATGTTCGCCCGAAAGGCGCACTTCGCACGAAATGTGCGCATCGCCTGAAATGCTCGATTCGCTGCAATGCGCCTGTCGCCTGAAACACGTGTATCGCCCGAAACGCTCGACTCGCCTGAATGGCGCGCATCGCCTGAACGACACACACCGTCTGAAAGGCGCGTTTCGCCCAGATGGCGCACATCACCAGAATGGCGCGCATCACCAGGATAGCGCGTGATGCCTGAAAGGCATGTTTGCCTGAAAGGAGCGCTTCGCACGGAATGCGCGCATCGCCTAAAATGCTCGATCTGCTGCAGTGCGCCTGTTGCCTGAAACACGTGTATCACCCGAGATGCGCGCACCGCCTGTTCCTCCCGACTTCACCTTTTGTGCTCGTTGCGCCTGAAGCGCATGCTTCCTCTGAAGGGCGCCACATGCCGGAAGGACGCGCTGTACCCGAAACAAGCGTCACCACGAGCAATTTCGCTGCTATGCGCGTCCGACGGCAACGCCGGGCCCACCCAAGACACACTTCAACACCGCCTCAAATCACCCCACACGTCGCTGCAGCACTGCGAGGCTGCGGAGGATGTTTCGACGGACTGCGACCTTTCTGTCGGCACAGATTGGCCAAGAGGAAGCCACCCGCCACGTCGCTGCAGCGCTGATCCCGCTGCTGAGCCAGTTTCGACGGACTGCGACCTTTCTGTCGGCACAGATTGGCCAAGAGGAAGCCACCCGCCACGTCGCTGCAGCGCTGATCCCGCTGCTGAGCCAGTTTCGACGGACTGCGACTTTCTGTCGGCGCTCAGTTAAAGAGGAAAGCCACCCGCCACGTCGCTGCAGCGCTGATCCCGCTGCTGAGCCAGTTTCGACGGACTGCGACCTTTCTGTCGGCACAGATTGGCCAAGAGGAAGCCACCCCACACGTCGCTGCAGCACTGCGAGGCTGCGGAGGATGTTTCGACGGACTGTGACCTTTGTGTCGGCACAGATTGGCCAAGAGCAAGCCACCCCACACGTCGCTGCAGCACTGCGAGGCTGCGGAGGATGTTTCGACGGACTGCGACCTTTCTGCCGGCACAGATTGGCCAAGAGCACGCCACCCCACACGTCGCTGCAGCACTGATCCCGCTGCTGAGCCAGTTTCGACGGACTGCGACCTTTCTGCCGGCACAGATTGGCCAAGAGCATGCCACCCCACACGTCGCTGCAGCGCTGATCCCGCTGCTGAGCCAGTTTCGACGGACTGCGACCTTTCTGCCGGCACAGATTGGCCAAGAGCATGCCA